>JABFFE010000763.1:0-80505 GCA_013623625.1 Fusarium setosum | reverse complement strand
TCCTTTCGCTGGTATTATCCAGATCAAGTTTTGCCGTATATTCTCAGCCACATTCTCCGTCTTGCTGGCAGTTGCCCATCCATTGGAGGGGTCAATTGACAACAAGAAAGAAGAACGGGCACCGGCTCATGCATGATACTTTACCTGAAAAGGCCCGGTCAGGTTTGGATAACACTGCTGCGGAAAGGCTCCATGGTTGCGACGGATAGCCGTACCGGTTGGAGTGGTGATGGTATCTAGCATGTTACATGTGTCAGACCAATTCTCTGTGTCCTACCTGAAGGAACAAACCTTGGACTTGATAGAATGTGTCAATTGAAGTTGTTGGGTTGATGCAATGGATCGAGTTGTGGGAGGAAGAAGAACCAGACGAGCAAGTTGGAAACTGGCGCTGGCTTTTATGCCGCAGATGAGGGGTAAGTGACGGTTGATCTCATCATGGAGTAATAGGGCACTGTAGTCCCGCGATATCGGCCAACGGACGAAAGTTCCGAGGCTTGGATGCGTTCATAGAGTGGGGGGGTCTTTTTGTGACATGATACTTTATGATTTGTTGCAGGATGGTCATGATCTTCTGACTCCCACTTGGCTGGCTTGATGCCAATCACTGAAACTCAATTCACATGGCTGACCTCAAAGAATTGACCTCATAGAAGAGTATCTATACAAAGCAAATACATAGGGTGAAGTGGACTTCTTAGCAAGACCTCAATGGTTTGGTCCGAATGCGGCTTTAACCCGTCATGGTTTGGACAGGATAGCAACGGCTTGCGATGCCATGCACGGCGGAGCCCGGATTTGCACCTCCGGCTGACGTGGGCCTGCTCCATTAGCCAATAATCAAGTTTCTGATTATCAGACTCTTCACTCCAGTTGAAGGAGTACTCAGTTGGTCGATTAATCGAAGAGATCGACTCAGTTGTCTTTCGACCGCTTGACTCTAGGCGAACAACAACAACATTAAGAAACGAAACGGTTTCTTTTCTTACCTCACTTGCCTGAGGAACAAGGATAATTCTTCAAATAATTGCTTAGATAAATGGCCAGCTGGCGACTCCATTTGCCCAGTTCCATTGTCAAATGAGCGCTACACTTTCTGCGCATCTATGGATGCCAGCAACAATCCTTCAGCATTCGTGTCAAGCTGCATGCTTTGAGTTGTCAAGTGAGCTCCCTTCTCTAGTAGCTGCTTCACCATGACAGCATTTTGATGCTTTTTTTCGGAATCGTAGCCCACCAAAGGTGTCAGTTTCCTTGCGTGCCCTGGGATGATGTCGGTCTCCTCCATGGCGTCAATGCCCATGTTGTTGAGTTCGCCCACCAAGGAGGGAACCACTTCTGCTCTGTGTCTTCTATAGCCAATTTGTTCCACCTCCTTTTTCATTGTTGACATGACCCCACCTGGCTCGCGCCACCACCATCCTCAAGAAAGGGGGGCCAGTCTCGATCACGGCGGCGGCACTCACAGAACGATGTAGCGCTCCCTCCCTCCTACCCGGTCTTACTCCCTTTACCCAAAGATTCCTAAACGCGACAACAACAGACCCGAGGATTCTATGTGTTTCAGGCAGTGGAGGGGGATTATGGAAAGATCTTGCACTTATATTCTCCATGCTAGATACTGGAACTGTGTTCGATCAGCTTCAAGACCAACTCATCATTGCCACGTGAGTAGCCAATCAAGAGTTGACAATGTTCAACAAAGCCCACAGTTTTCCATGTCATTAATATCCTACCCATGTTATAGTAAAAGTTCAAGAAAACGAGTAATCACGCAGTGTGGTGATATGGGGTGAGAAAGAGAGGAGCATATCCTTTCGCGACCAGGTATTTGGTCAAGTCCCGGCAACCTTGACAGATGCAAGGCCTAAGACCTGTGAAGAAAACTTGCCCAAAGGATTGGTATTGGATGGATGCTGTCTTGTAAAACTCTAGCGCCATAGCCAACCAAGATATGGGATCGTTGCGATTAGCTTCTCTAGCCATGGCTCGCAGGAAGAGTGGCCGCCCAGGCCTAGTGGACGAGGTCGTGGGCTCCCTTTGGTGACCTTTATTGAGCGCATGAGCTATTTGACGGATGGATTCAAGGCTGATAAGTTGAGAGGCAAAAGTGATAACAAGCTAACATACAAGGTTGGGGTCACATGGGAGCCTTGACCAACCAAGGTTGGAGGCTGAGCTGGGCTTGAAGTCCCTCGACTAAGAGAGCCCAAGCCTGAGAACTCCTCGAAGCTGTCATAACATACTGCTACTGGTACCAATAGTTGTTTAAAACAGAAAGAGTTGAAAATACTACAAGAGTTCCCTCAGAGTTTCGCTGGTTGGAGAGTTGCTCACATGCCGCCCACACCCTATACCCTCATTCTACATTCGCCCGTTTCCTTGGTCCAAAGTAACTTGCCAATACTCCTTCTCTTCCATAAATACCGGATACCCTCCAGTCATCTCTTGTTTGGGCACGTGGTAGCGATTATTGCCATATCGTGCACCACTTTAAAGCAAAACCGCAGGCTGGTAAGGGGCTGTTCCGTTACCAAGAATGACTTTACAGTTATCGCCTCCTCGAGAGATAACATGTCTTAGAGAACTACGTGTGCCTAGGTCGTCAGTGACCAAAAGCACGATCCCCATTTAGGTGGCCGCGCGTTGCTCACTTTGTGTCTCATGCTATATTAGGCCAGGTTTATGAAAAGACCATCATAAAAGGATCCAAAACTTCATCTTCAATACAGTCGAAGGATCATAAATCAACACAAGTTCAGGCTTAATACAGCACAAATGCATACGTATCCTAAAGCCAGGCTAGCCCGCCACTTGGTAAACCCCTTTATATCACTCACGGGGCCAAGTTTTTGATGCAAGGTCTAGGAAAAGGTTGGAATCGAGTGTTTCCAGTACAACAAATACCAAGGTGAACTCTATTGTTACATAAGTTGTCAGTCACGCATGGGACCCTTCTTCTTAAAACCCCATTACCTCATTTGCGTATCCCAGAGCCTTCTCCTCACCCTCATTTGCATCAGCCGGAACATCAAACGGTGCAAACCCCATCGCACTTAGTCCCTTAGTTCCGGCTATAGCTTTCAGAGCATCCAGACCTGGACGGCCAACATGCTGACTCTCCCCCTGTCCGCCTGGGAAGTCAGAGGGAGGAACACCTTCAAGAAAAGCCCGGCGCTGCCTCTTGAGGCAGTTGATGTTGGTCTCGGTGGTAGGACAAGCAGGAATGTACAGCACACTCGAGTCGCCAGTACCAGCGTGAACTTTGTCCACTGCGTGGATAGTATCGCAATGCCATGCCACGTAATCACCAGGTGCAATGCGAGGAACGTGGACCATGGTATGAGGGAGGTTGAGATGAGGGTGCCATGAAGGGTTGAGTTCTTGGCCATGACCTGGCCAGGCACCTTGTAATGCTGATGAAACAGGCTCGTCTTCCAAGACCCAGTTGGAGGGATTCAGATAATCTGGCTGGAATGCCTCGCCCGCGGATAGAATAGGCGCTGATTTTGGGGTGAAAAATGGCCTGAGAAGATAGTAGGCCGTGGATAAGGACAGTAGCGGGTTGACGAGCATTGTACCCTCCCTTGGGCCTGTGTGCGACATGCTCAACCATGCCTGGAACATGCGGAACATGGAGCAAGCACCAGCACCATTGTATAGGTCTTGGTTGGCATTGAGCCGCGTACTGAGTTCCCAAGGGTCAAATTCTTCCCACTGTCCCGCAAAGATCTTGTCGTAAACTCCTCCTTTCCCATAGCCATCCTTTTCCCAACGCTCTACACTCCCTCCATCTACGTGAGGCCCCAGATCAAATCCAGCGTCGCCTGGCGTTCGGATCCGTAAACGATCGGCATATGTTAAAGGCTGTCTGGTCGAGCAGTGCGCAAAGGGGTCTTGAGTGTGATAGTAGGACATGAGAAATTGCTGAGCCTTTAGCATGTTAGGATGGCTGCGTGCGACAAGTTGTGGCCTGGACCAGTAAAGCTCATACACCTGGGGGTTGTGTGGAGGGAAAGCTGCGACATTAGACATGGACTTCTATCATGGGGCAGCCTGACTTACCTCTTGTTGCTGGATTGGCCGCGATATAAGCTTCCACTTCGGTCTTGTAGGCGCGGGCTTCTTGCTCAGGAATTACCTGGCGCACCACAGCAACTCCTCTCTTGCGAATCTCTTTGCTAAACTCGACTGATGGGCTGTCCAGGTCCGTGAATTGAATCTCAGGTATACAACTTGGGCCTGCGGCTTTTACAACTTCGGTCTCTCTAAGCAGTTGTATTAACAGTCGATTCCAGCTCTCGTGTAGAGCATCCTTATCACGGATAAGGCTACGCTTCACGTCAGCGAACCTCTGAGGAAGAGGCTCGTCATCACCACCCGAGAGCGATCTGAAAACCGATGAGATATCGCCCTCCTTTTTTGCATTAGACTCGAGCGTCCCCGTGAATCGTCGTTGGGCCGCCGTCTGTCTAAGAAAGGCATAGGGGGCTCGTTTGGAGATTCCAGTAGTTCGAAGCATGGCGAGTCATGAGAGGCCAGTTGATGACAGAGTGCGGGGGCTTGGTTTGGATAGGCCTTGCAGTCTGGCTCGCTCGGAATTATCATGTCTTTGAACATTTTGATCTTGCTAATGGTGGACGTGACCTCATAAGGAAAGGTAGGGGGAATGCCGAGTATAGAAGCGGGCCTGACCGTTTTAGCAATGCCGCGACAAGAGGGCACTTCCAAAAAGAGCAATCCCCGCAACCTTGTCCTGAGCTGTCCAGCCCCATCCCGACCCAGATCGTCAACTCGCATTCTGCTCTCTAATCGAAAACCGGCTTTGGCGTGGTAAACGAGGGGAAGGGCGGGGTCGTGGTTTCAGAGGAAGCCGTTCCCTGCCAACCAGTCTTCAGTGAGACCTGGTACAGTTGGGTTGAGATTGGCCGAGAAGACAGCGTCGATCCGACCTAGGTCAAAGTTGGGGTCGAAGTCGTCGAATATGCCGGATTCACTGCCAAAGTACTGGAACGAGATGGGGTCCAAGGCGAGCGGTCGGTCATTGGCAATTTTCGACGATTGCTTGGCCGTATTTGCCGCATCCACGTCCAACTGGGGTGCTGACGAGGGCTCCCCCTCATTCGAGGTCCCATATGTACCGTTCAGCACGACAGTAGTCCCATTTGATGTGTTCTCTGTAGTCCCATGGGGTTTACCCGACCTATTTCTCTCCGAAGTAACACGCTCGACCTCCTGACCAGTATCCGCTGCCAGTCTGGCAACGGCTCGAGCAGAGAGAAAAGTCCGGCTGAGCCCGTCGAGGACTTCACAGCTTCTGTGGAACAAGACATAAGCGCGCTTCCGATTATAGGGCAGCCGGCTGTATCGAAGGGTCTTATAAGCAACTGAGACTGCCATCGAGACTGAATAAGGAAGAATTGGCCAATATGTGATGGTTGACTTGAACTCCTCGGATGCGATTGCTACGAGGCTAGTAGCGCAGAACCACTGTAGCTCAGAGCTTGGGGTACGGATGCCCTCTCGTCGCCCCGTTGGCCGGCTTCGTAAGATGACCACGGACAAGTAGAACATTTCAAGGGACACTGCGTCATATCAGCCCTACAATCCATGGCCTGGCTGATTGCGGAAGTGAACTCACCGAGAAGTGCATTTCCAATTTCCAACGCCCCTGTAGCCTCGACAAGATCTTCAAATGTTTCTCTGTCGTTGCTAAATGCTTGGTCTGGAAAGGTTGCATGAGGGCGGTAGAGTAATATAGTCTCGTCAAGAAACTGAGCAACACGAATCATCAACTTGAATGAGGGTGTCTGTGACTCGAAAGATTCCGTCACTCTCTTATCCATATCTTGCTTGTGAATGAGAATAGGCCTGCCGTTGGTTGCTGCGTTGAGCCGGTCCAGCACCCAGACGCACCAGAAGACGCGACGAGACTTTTCGGCTCCTTCGCTTTCTTGTGGCCACCCAACATGAAGCCCCAGAGTCTGCGCATGGTGGACGGCCTGTGAACAGAAATGGGTCGACAGCTCGCTGCAGCCAGGCTTCTCGACGTACATGGCCATCAGGGCGCACACCTGAAGCAGGATCATCTTGTCGTTGATAAAGCCCAGATTTAGGGACTGGTTTACAGCCGCAGCCATGTGTGTTCTGAATTCCGGGGGTGATAATACTCTCTCAGTATAGGGGAGTCGCAGATGCTTCTTTAGAGACGGATCCCAAGCGGCAACGAGGCATATGCACTGCTTCAGAGCCACCGACTCCATGATTCCAAGGTCATCCAACACATCACCTCGAAGAATAGGGAATATTGGGTCGACCTTGGCGAAGAATAGGTCCGACAGCAATCCAAACTCGTACGCTGGAGGGAGCGTCACGATGCATTCCTGGCGTAGCGATGGCCTTAGGGCCTGTAGGCTTGGAAGGCCTGAAGGATGCTGAATTGACGAGTTGGTTGCGACGCCCTCGCCCTGGCCGTTGGAGCCATCGCCTCGCGCGTCCTCGGGCTTCTGGCCAAGCCAAACTCCCACGTAGTCATGTCGGGATTCGTTTCGCTTCCCACTAGGTCTCTCGGCGTTGGAATTTGCGAGAAAGGAAGCCTCTGGGCTCAAATCACCCACAAATCTGAGATAAGCATCACCCGATGCATCCAGCCGACGTCGTCGACCAACTAACGATGATTCAGATGGGCCACGGGAAGCCGCCTCGTCGGCCGAGATGTGAATACTTGGCGAGTCTGACTGGCGGGTCGAATCTGCTTGCTTTGCAGAGTCGAATTGACGAGATTGAATCTCGTTTGATGGCGAGCCGGGCGCCGTGGTTGTAGATGCCTCAAGGCCCGTGTGCTGGCACCGTCGCTTTTGGGCATGTTAGAACGAAAACCACAGCGGGAACAATGGCCTACATGACGCTTCTTGCATTGATCACAAGATCTCGGGGCCTTCTTGCGCTTTGACCCCACGCCGCCCACCTCATCCATCACGAACCGGAACATGATGCGGGTATTCAGACCATGGTCTCACGGGGCGCATAATCATGGAACTAAGCCACACAATCAGAGCCCATCGGGGCGATGGTATTGATGATAGAAAGGGAATTTTATTGGAGAATGAACTGATGCAAGTTTTCTGCCAGTGCTGGACGGAGAATTGGTGAAATGTGAAATTCCACGTGACGCAGCGAAAACAGGCTAGCAGCACCCGTCCTCGCCTGCCTCCTCTCACCATAGGTAGCAAGACTCCAAGCGAGTCGCATAAACAGTGAGTATTGAATAACCGTATTTATCCCTGCTTAGACAATCTTTTCCTTACTCAAAGTTTCATGGTCCAGAAGGTAGAAATCCACCCGTCACCTCCTCTCCGGCCTGCTTCTTCTTATACTCGGGATACTTGTCCATCATCATCTTGAACAGCTTCAGATCCTCCAACGCATCGGCTGCCGTCGTCTTAATCTCCTTTCCATTGGCAACGCACTCATACAGGTCTCTCAACTCGGCTGTGTACGCATCCTCGTAGGACGTTTGCAGCGACCGGTGGCACTTTTCGCCAAACTCGTTGAGCTCGTCAATCTCGACCGTGATGCCCAGTCCCTTGACAAACGGCGTCTCGTAGCAAATCTTGACGCTCTTTTCCTCGCCAAAGATGGCAACCTCGGAGTCGAAGCGAGGCACTCTGTCGATCCCCGTCTCGTACACGGCAGTGAAGCGCTCGTTGGGAGCGGCTCGGTTGCGATAGTCAAACATGGTGGTGTACCATCGCGCGTTGTCCGTAGATGCGAGAACCTCTTCAGGAAGGCCGCCCAGGACTTCTCGCATCAAGCTCAGCCCGTGGCTCCCCAGGTTTGCTAGCAGAGTGCAGTAGTCCATCTGGGCCGCGCTGAGGTCATTGAAGGGCGTGCCCCATGCCTCCTCAAGCAGTGCGGCGAGTCTATCTTTTCTATCTTTCCCCGCCTCGGGAGGGATGTCGTCGAACCACTTCTGCGGATCCGTGCCAGACTGGCTGATAAAGTAGGCGTTGGGGCCAATAATATCTCGGACCCGTGCGTACTTGATGCTCTTGATGGTCGACACCTCGCGCTTAAAGGCTTGCAAGCTGGGTGCATACCGGCGCATGTAGCCAACAAAGACCCGGGCGCCATTAGGGGCAGTCTTCTCCGCCTCGACAATCTTCTGTGCAGTCTGGATGCTGAGGCTGATGGGCTTTTCTACCAAGACGTGCTTGCCCGCTTGGAGCGCTGCAATGGTGTAGGGGGCATGGAACTCATCCGATGTCAGTACGAAGACTACATCAATGGTAGGGTCGTTGAAGATGTCGTCCACATTGTTGGTTGACTGAGGAATGCCAAACTTGGCAGCGCAGTGATTGGCTGTCTTCTTGGAGATGTCGCAGACAGCCACGATCTTGAAGAGTCTCGATAAGAAGATGAGAGTTGGGATGTGGACGATTTGGGCAACATCTCCAGCCCCGATGATGCCAACCTGGAGGACTCGGTTTGTCATTGTGAAGGCGATGAACTCAATAGCAGCTCTGCCAGGACCAGGCCAATTCGTTCGGGGACCATGATTGGATTTATCGACATTCAACTCATCCTTCCCCCGCTCTACCGCATCTGGGGAAAGCCCATCTTGGCCAACCGGCATGACAAGCAGCCGTTTAGTGGGTTGGCATTATTTCCCAATCCAGAATATCCCCGCCACCAAGACTGGGCTGACTTGGTGCCTGTCTTGGGTCTAAGTGCTCCCCACGGCAGCCAGCCAAGGTGTCCGTGTAGATGGTATACATATAAGCACACTCGTCCGAAAACCGACTGCCGTTGGTGCAAGCTGTTTTTCTTTGATCGAAATTTCCGCTGCTTAAACATAATCGAAATGCCAATCAACGTTGCTTTAATTGGGGGAGGTGCGTGGATGATATCCTTGTTCTCCGTCACCATGCTGACCAGGTATTCACAGGTATTTGGGCCAGGGAAGAACACCTAGTAATCTTCCCAAAGTCTCATACAAAGTGCCCTTGTAGTGGAACTGACAGTCATCCCCATAGCCTGCTATCGTCGCCTCAAAAGACTTGGTACTAAAGGCAGTTTATTCTCGAACCAACAAGTCAGCCCTGTCCATCGCCGAGAATGTCTCACACCCTTTGGATCTGTACACGGACGAGGATAGCAAAGGATTCGACAAGCTGCTCGAGAGACCGGACATCGACGCTGTTGTAATCTCGTGAGCCTCGACTCGTCAACCCATGCGAATCGCATCTAACCTTTCCAGGCTACCAATCAAGAATCAAGAAAAGTACATTCGCAAAGCACTCCTAGCCGGCAAACACGTCCTGTCCGAAAAGCCCGTTGGCGAAAACTCAAAAGACGCCGAAAATCTGATCAGATGGTACCGCTCCGAGATCAAGGGCCCCTCGTGGTGCGTCGCCGAGAACTGGCGTTTCCTCGAGAGCTACAAGTACGCTGCCGAGCAGATCAAATCCCTCGGTCGCATTCTCGCCTTCTACGGCAGAGAACATGTGCTGGTTATGCCGGAGCTAAATTTTTATCGTAGGCGGGAATTCACATTCCTACCATGATATGAGTAGCTGACCATTGTTGTAGAAACCGAATGGCGAAAGAATCCAACTCACCAGGGAGGATTCCTCCTCGATGCAGGCGTTCACTACATTGCCGGCATCCGTCAACTCTTGGCTGCACAACCCGGGAACCAGGTCGCTCATGTATCTGCCTTTACAAGCCTGCTGCGCGACCATCTTCCTCCCGTCGACACTGCCCATGCCATCTTCAAAACACAGTCCGGCATCACGGGCACATTCCAATTCTCTGTCGGGAGCAGCTCGACCGCTGACGAGTGGACCGTGGAATGCGAGCGCGGCTGGGTCAAGGTCAATGGGCACAAAGGGGGCTCTGAAGTCACAGTCTCCAAAGACGGTCAACTTTCTGTGCAGACCGTCAAGAACGAGAGGACCGGTGTGCCGCCTGAGGTACGTGCTTGGGGAGAGGCATTGGCGGCTGGCAGGGTGAACAAGGAACAAGAGCCCGAAACTGCTCTTGCTGATATCGAGCTGGTAAGTCAAGACGCACATTGACTCAAGAATATAGTTAACAATTCCGTTTAGATTGAGCTCATGCTGAAGAGTGGCGATAACCAGGGGGAAACATTGGAGTGTAAACACCAAAACGTCTAGGATGCTTATTCTCCTATCTGTTCCACAGGGGTACTTAGATTTTAATCTCTATTTTATGAATGTTCCAAGAAAATGAAGCTCTCTCTCTACTTCAAATACTCTTCATGTGTCGCAGGTTGGGGCCAACCAACACAACTCGTTGGACAACACCGTATTCGCAACTCTTCCAGAGCCAGCTGAACCTCTTCGAGTCCCTTTCGAAGTTAACAATACCGCCACATAATTATCCTAGCTTCCTCTCTTTACTCCTTTAACCTGGCCTCCAGCCTCAGCAAGGCGTCATCCTTCAGGTGACTAGTCTAGGCATGACTACCTAGTCTAGAGTCTTGGCTATCCACTAGTACTCCTTTCTCTGGGGGTCCCCAGCTCCTCCGCATTCTATCCGTTTTACGACAACATCCGCAGCTTCGTGTTTTCTCTTTCCAGAAAACTTGCGCTCCAAAGACGATCCAGGCAAAGGTTGAGGCGATCCTTGGTGTTGAGGTTGCGGGTTACGACGAGTCATACGTATGTGTATTTAGCTACCCTAGGTTTCTCCAGACTTCCCCAGATTCTTCTTTTAGTATCATTGCATATTGCCATATCCTGGAAACCCATTCGCTTCAACTTCGCTCAAGATGGGGTTCCTCAACACCTTCAAGTTCGACTGGAAGTCGCACAAACGGGCTCTCATATACTGCTCCATCGCTGCAATCGGCGCTCTCTGCTACGGTTATGACAATACTTACTATAACGGGGTGCTTGCTATGCAAGAATTCAAGAATGACTATGGTACGCACTTGGACAAAAACGGGAACAAGGCGCTGCCGCCCTCTTTCCAGTCTCTGACAGCTTCATCCATCTATATTGGCGATCTCCTGGGCGCACTGCTTGCGTCCCCAATCAACGACCGCTGGGGTCGTAAAGCCGTCTTCTGGGTGGTCTCGTTCTTCATCCTGTTGGGAGGAATTGCCCAGATTGCAGACACGCACCACGAGGCCGTCATCGTGGTCGGGAGAGTCCTGATCGGCTTGGGCGTCGGTCAATTCACCGTGACAACGCTGCTGTATATGGGGGAGATTGCGCCGACTGAGATTCGTGGCCCTACCCTGATGATGTTCCAGTATAAGTATCCCTCAAGTCTCGAGGAACCCCATCTCACCGTTGCTACAATCCTTCAATCTTGGTCGCAACTCATAGCCTCAGCAATAACCCAGGGCACCAAGAACATAAAAATTCGCTCTCGTACAAGCTCTCCATGGGCGGCCTCATCATCTTGCCCCTGATGATGTTCATCGGCCTTCCATTCATCCCAGAGAGCCCTGTCTGGTATGTGCTCAAGGGCCGTCACAGCGAAGCCGAAACCGCCCTCCGAAAGATAAACCAGTCCCAGGCCAGTTATGACCCAACGGGTGACCTGCAAACACTAGAAGAGACGAAGCGAATCGAGGAGCAGCACGCCGATGAGTCGTCATGGAAGGCCTTGGTCATTCATCCGATCGAGCGAAGAAAAGTTATTTACTCGGCCGGTGCCATGTTCAGCCAGCAGATCTGCGGCGTGCTGTTCTTTTATGTCTACGGAGTCGTCTTTGCTCAAGAGATCGGCATCAAAGACCCTTTCCTCATCCAGCTCATCACCAACATCCTGCAAATCTTCGCGGTGGGAGCCTCAGTGATAACAGGCAACAAAGTCCGGCGCCGCGTCAATCTCCTAGTCACCAACTCGATGATGTTGGTTGCCTTTATAGTTATCGGGGGCATCGGAACGCAGGGCACTTTACGTCATTGTGGTCTTTTCTACATGTTTGTCGTCGGCAAGTAGCATGATCTGTCTGCTCAACCTTTGCTTCCACTGATCGCTTGTCAGGGTTCAACTTTGGCCCGGGCCCTCTGGCCTACACTATCGCGCGAGAGATGGCCGTCGGGATCAACCAGAACAAGATCATGTCGACCGCCATTGTCGTCTTTTATTTTGCAACCTGGCTTGTTTCCTTTACGGCCCCCTACATGTACTACGACGGAGGCCTCGGCCCCATGGTCGGCTTTGTTTACGCTGGAACGACAGGCGTTGCATTGATCTGGACATGGTTCTGCGTTGGGGAGACAACGGGTCGCACCACCCTCGAGATTTCAATGTTTTTCACAGAGCGCATCCCGGTTCGTGAATGGCGCACATACGTTTCCGACTCTTGTCAGGTGTCCGAAGACCTTGAGAAGAGCGACAAGAGCTTGGAAGCCGGCAAGGGGGCGGCTACTCACGTCGATCACGCTGCCTGAAAGCCCTCGGTGTTTAGGAAAGGGCTTTAGTTACCTAGGTTGACGATTGAAGAGGAGACTATTTGGGTACATGTAGGCGAACATACGTAATCAGATCATTGCTCGCAGAACCACACTGCACTCGACTCGTATCGAGGACTCCATTAAAGTGCGTCCTTCTAGTCATAATCCGGAGCGACTGAGCGCTTGGGTATCAATCGCCCAGGACGGCAAGGGTATGCTGCACGGTGAACATATCCGAGTTACATTGAAGCCATAGAAACAATGGCTTCGGTATGTTTCGATAGCAGAAGAATCCACATGTCGGCTGAATATGGTGACCCTCGTCGCATCTGCTACCTTCAACTCGAGCCAAACTAACCAAGATCAGTACATGAACATTAATGTTTGGAAGACAAAGCAGACAACAGGGTAGTACCAAGTACAGCGGTTAAGCAATAGGCCTGCTCGACATAAGGCAACCATGTGTACGGTCATGTTTAGCAGGCATCGTTTCAAACAGTCTGAGTACTCTAATACTTAGTTATTACCACGTCATTGTCAGCATCCGTATAGCTCATTGCAGAGCCATAATTGATCTTGCCTGTACAGCGCCACAACCTTGCGCCGACAACTAGGCGCGAAACCAGCTTTCTCCAATGTTACCAGTCTTCATCTACCCGCCCTAGAGCTTCTAGAACAGTAATAGTAACTTAGAATAGTGCATGTTTGCACGAAAACCCAGGCTTGGGCCGGCCTTGGGTCCAGATTAGTTGGACTCTTGTGGCCACGTTGGGCATTCAACGTTCCCCAAGCTCAGGTACAAGGCATCAACAAGGTCTCCATGTCCCCTCCAAACAGCCTCCACAGCGCCTAGTGCCCCTTCAGCGCACGCATATAAGCCTTCCGTTGCGCTAGAGCAGCCAAGAATGCTTGTACGATTCAGACTTGGCCAAGCCCGCCTCGAGTCGAGGACTCGACCCGGGCATGCTCGAGTCCCTCGCCGAAGATCACTGCTCCAACAACTCCAGAACGGTCCATGTGCATGTTATATGGCTACACACCCAAGGTGATACTTGAAGAAACACACGTAGTCGTCACCGCAACTTCAGCGAGAGGCAGCTGCCCCAAGCCCGGCTGCCCTCAAAATACTTCGAAGAGCGGGCGACATCCAACGCATCTTCTTCGTTTTCGTGTTCAGGCATGGCGAAGTCAGCAGCATGCCCTCCTTTCTGTTGTTGAGGGAGCGGTGAGCGGCGTAAAAGTGTCGATATCGCCAACCCAGTCACAGACTCACCGTCCATCCCAACACGCCATGTCTCACAGTGTGGCCAGATCATGCAAAGCTGAGGTCATTACGCAGATCCAACAGTTCAGACAAGCAGCTGAAACATCTCGTACATCCTCAAGGCTAGTAGCAGTTGAAATCAATCCTCTCCAGAGAGTTCTTCTTGAACACGTTGACGGACCATCGAGGTGAGGTCGGTGTGTCGGGGAGAAATGGCACGACGAGATGAATCTTGCATTTTCACTCCTCATTCAGCATGCGGCAGCAGAGGCCAGACATTTGCCGGCCAGGTTCGGAGGCACATATCTGACCATGATCCAGCCTACATGTACCTCGGTAGTTCTGTCGATCAGGACGAATCGAGCATTGTATGAAGGCCTCACATTCACCCCCACGGCGCCATCTGGCCAGTCGAGGGCAGGCTCTCCGGACACCGGGCGTTCAATCGGCATCTCGCCGTTCAACCGGACGGGACGGTCCTTCAACGGCGCTTCTCGCCATTGCCGTCTTGGGTGAATTCCAAATCACATCAGCCTATTCGGGCCTTGAGAGGGAGCTGTCTTTGCCAAACAGGTTCGTGTGGCTGGCTGGCCAAGACCCAGCCACCCTCACCCTCTCTGGCCGACCCCGATCTGGCACCCTTGTTGACACTCCCGTGTCTCACCAGCTCCGGCTGCCGCAGCGGTGCCGCTCATAAGGCAAGACAACCACCGAATCCCCTTGGATGGGCATGGATATAGACATGGTCATAGCCGTAGTCACAGCCGTAGTCGCAACCAATGGCCCGATGCCCACAGTCCATGCAAACGCCCTCAAGGGGCAATCGAGAGAACCCGCAAGACGCACTCTTCCCGTGACGTGCTTGGACGGGGGAACCTTTCCAATGCGGCCCTCTTCTCCGCCGGACCACATGGCTCCCCCATTCGGGCGCCTCACCTGAACCCAGCCCTCTTGGTCCAAGGCATCAACACCCAGTAGCGTCCGGTGGGAGTTCTTTTGATCCACCGCCCGGTGCTGGCAAGTCCTCGTCAGCGTTAAATCCAATTCTGACTGGGGCTGCACATTTGACAGCTTGACAAGGATCAGAAGCCGTCTTGAGAGATCAGCGCGTCATGCGAAATTGCCAGGGTCCCCACAAAGGATCGACGCCGGCCAGTGACTGGGTTGTGGACGTGCCGAGAATATGATAGGGCCGCGGGCGCAGGCCAATATGCAGGCCATGGACGGGGATGGTCCTTTTGCAGCGACTTGCTTTTTCCCAGCAGAGAGCCTTGTTCTGGCCCAAAGCCACCTTGCTTTTTCTCAGCAACACAGAAGCTTTGAAGGCGCCGCTCAGACCATCCGACCGTTTTACCGCCATGAGTGCAGCTTGCCCTGGGCAATCATGTTGCCGACGGAGCAAAGATCATATGGTCGAGCCTGTTGAGCGAGGTTGTTGACTCGTGTGCAATACAACCTATAAGTCGGTCTGAAAAGAGATCCTTTCAGCACCCAACTCATGTCACCCACTAATTAATTCCTAGGCCACACAAGTCCGTGTGCTTCGCCTGGATGCCTCGCCCGCCTTGAAACTCTCGCATCATGGTGGGCGCTTGTTGAGCCGTTTCGCTATATTTACTCGTATTTTCCCAACATCTCTGGCTTCTTTCGTTGAATGGCCAAACGGGCGTTCCGCATCTCTTGCACTATACCCGCCACCATGTCCGGCATCAAGGCTTAGAGCTCGAGTGTCATTGAGCGGCGAACGGCAAGGCGCATGCTATCGGTATGCTCGAGGAGGCCAGCAAGCCATCATAGCTCCCGCGTAAGCTAAATGAGGGTCTTCGTATAATCAATATAGTCAATGATTAAACGGGATATTGCAGATGTTCTGTCCGGCATCCAACTGGGAATGCCCTTGTTGGTGACTGGGACGACCTGCAAGCTTTTCTGGGCCCCTGAAGCCGCATCAATCCTCGAGGGTTGCCAGCACACTGTGAATAAAATCGATGCCGAGATCGGTTTTATCGAGAGACGGTGTCCGCTGAATATGGCGTACTGGCATCAGCAGTTGGGTCTCGAGTATATCGCCTGGTAAGGCCGAGGCATCGGAGACTACTAAGTTTGAAAACACCATCCCGCTGGTGCTGGAGATAGCTGCCAAATCTCGTTGAGCCTGTCTATCTTCCTTGAGGGTTGAATCGGTTGGATAGTGCCCACATTATTCTTATGCCTCTTCGAGATATCGTGCTTCCAGTGCCATGCTGCTCATTGAGCTGTAGAGGGCGTAATTTTGATATTTGCAGAGATCAACTCTCCCATCTGTTGAGGAGTTTCTGGCGCTCCTGGGCCATCCAACTGATTCCTCGGTCATCAAGGCCATGGCATCTTGGCATGTGTCGACGAGTTGATTCCGAGATACTTGCAGGCGGATGGGCATCCAAAAGAACCTTGTGTCTGGCTGAATAGCTACTCCGTTCTGCACCCATATTCACGAAGATCCCGAAGACTCCATAGCTCCGGGACCATGATCTTCATGGCCATCTCATCTGCCGAAGATCTGGCTGTAAGTGAATGGGGTATAATTGGTGAGGATCAGCTGCTGGAATCGCCATTCAGGATCCTGTAGATATCAGCTTAGAGATCTGGGATACGTCATTGCCTGTCGCGCCCCTGGTTGGAGTTGCGGAGACAATGCACGACACTTCAGAATGCATTTGCTTTTTCCAAACTGTGGACCACAGATGGCAGGTCTT
This sequence comes from Fusarium setosum, assembly GCA_013623625.1. NCBI lineage: Eukaryota > Fungi > Ascomycota > Sordariomycetes > Hypocreales > Nectriaceae > Fusarium > Fusarium setosum. Next base: position 64,069 of record JABFFE010000763.1, on the reverse strand, counting down.
TCTTCCTCTCACAACGTGTCGGGCAGAGACCAGCATTTGCCTGTGCTGCTAATATCCACGACCTCGCCCTCCTGGTTGTTATGCATCGAGTTCGCAGGAACCAGAGAGTTGGTTTCCTGGGATCACACATCAACACTGTATCCCAAGGTGTAAAACTGACGAGTCAAATGCGCCTGTGCAGTCATTTTCTGAGTTGTGAATATTATCAAGACAGAACAGCCCATTGACCACTTCAGCGGACCATCAAACGTGTTGCTGTCAGTGCATTGGACCTTGACCGTCCCAAACCCGGTGGCTTCAGAGACTATTGGATGGTAGACGGCGGTTCACTGGACAATCCAAATTACCGAGTGGGCTTGGGACCGGGGACCCTCGCTAGGCCCGCAGGGATTTGTCTCAAGCATGCCCTGCCGTTGACAGAATCGAAATGGAAAATAGCACTCACGACTCAGGCAAGCATCTTGCCTGCGTGCACAGTACAGCAGTCTGGCGATAGCTGCCCCAGAAGAGTGGTTCGAGCCACTGATATTCAAGCCTCCTCGCCAACGGGACGCATGCGAGCCTCGATGAGCACATTCTCGTGCTTGTACAGCTCTTGAAGCGGGAGGCTGCATATCCGACGAACCAGGGCTTGGTGACCTAGCGACTTTAGCTATTCCCAGGCCTATGGTTGCGCGAGCTCGTTCCTTGTCGGAGGCAGTGAGGAGGAATCGCGCTGCGTGTTGCTCACGGCTTGCAAGCCGCCCCCATCTTGGCTGGTACTTATTTGACGATTTACAGCCCCAGACAATGGGCGTAGAAGTCAATCACTCTTGGATGGCGGGCCCTCCTATCCCGTCCATGGTGCTTCGTGTCCCGGCAGCAGCAGACAATCTCTCCTCAGCCGGGGGGGAGAACGCCCTGTCCTGGCAGTTGGAGCTTGACAGCAGGGCCAAAGATAGGAATCCAACGCCGAACTGGGACCACTCCCTTCGGATGTATGCAGATTCGACTCCCATCGTTTTGCCGAACTCTTGACAGTAACACGGTACAACATGAGCTGGTTAGGATTTCTGAACAGCGACGACTCGGCAGAGGAACAGGCAGGGGAGGGTGTGGATCTAGGGCCACCTTCTGACGCCAATGCGGGCGGCGGGAAGAGCTAGGATCTCGCGGATCTAAACACCATCGCCCCTCCGCGGGATGTGACATGTGCGACCAATGAGACCGCTCCGGAATGGCCGACAACGCATGGTCCAGCTGGGTGACCTGGTCCTAATGTTGACGGCGTGGTTCCTATGCTTCTCACCGAGGCTGTGTCTTTTCTTTTTCCTTCGCCGGGTTCGATGCTAAGGACAAGTGCCGGTATCATGGCGTCACTGATGAGGGTGAACGCGATGGGTTCCCTCAGAAGGTATAACGAACTGACAAGGGTTTGTTGGCCTGGCTGGTAATCATCGGGCCTGCATGATCTGTGACATCTTGCACATTCGTCTAGCTCCATTCTTTCCCTGTGAGGGTTGCTTCAATGTCGAGCCAAGCTGAACGAAAGCGCTGGGTGCCGCGCGAACGGTTTCACCGCCGTTGTTTCCTCCTCTTGCTGCTTAATCGAGGCCGATGTTGGGAGCACGATGGAGCAGAATGCAGCACGGGCGGTTGCAGCGAGAGCATTGGCCGAGCACCATGCTTTCGTCCAAGCTCTGGAAGAGGCTTCTTGGGCGAGCATCTGCACTATGCACGAGGATTGCGGCAAGACTTGGGCCTCTGCTGCAGTCCAGGGTAATCAGCGACGTTATTGGTTGCCCCAATGGTAGAGCTTCTTGTAGATGAAGCGGTGAGCATGCCAAACTCAATGACGCTGGTGAGCTTAACGCTTGGGCCCTAGCTAAAGTCAACTCGAGATGCAATGATAACCTCTTCATGGCTGGTCCAAGGTGGAGGACTGCTACAGCAAACATTATTCATCAGCAAGTGGTTTGAACCAGACGCACCTTTCCCAGGCTTCCGAACGTAGAAGCGCCAGCCATCCACAAGGTTGACCTGGACTCACCACTCCAGGCTCCATAAACTGGTCGTGCAACCGTTCATCAAGACTCTGGCGATGAAAAGCAGTTGCGGGAAGCCTTGGGCGACGGCTAGCACCAAGTTGGGCGCGTTGCATGTGATGATGGCCGGCCGAGTTGGAGAAGCGTGCTATTCGGGATTGGGGCATGGGCTTCTGCACGTCGTCGTAGTGGTGGCAGTGGGTTGCACAGAGAGAACGTCTGGGCATCATGCCAATCAGTAGGTATTGAAAGAAGATCAAATATTACGCAGTTGCGGTGGCAACTGAATGCATCGCTTCGACGTCTGAACTCGAGAAGATGCCTCGGGCACACGTCCCATCTGTTTCCGTTTGCAACGCGGCTTCCTTCACTTCAACGGCTGCCCTTAGCAAGCAGTAGAAAGGAAGGTGGGGAACGCCCTAATTCAACGTCCCTTCCAGGACAGCACTCCAGTAGCGCTTCTGTAAATTCTGCAGCCGGCAGCGATGGACATGCCGGATCCATTCAAACCTCTCCATCTCCATCGAATAGTCTCTCGAATGCACACAACCGCCTGGTTCCCAATGCGACACACGCTCCTTTTTCGCGATACGGTGTCAACGACAATCGAGCACGCGTACCCAAACGGGGCCTCTTAGCGAAGTTCCTATCGCGAAGCCCGAAGTCTCCCCTCTGTCATCAAGCAGTGCTCGAAGCGCTGTTGGCTAGCACGGGTCCATCATGGCCTTCCGAACCCGCATCAACCCGCGACGCTGGTGCTACGTGAATCACTCCATCCCATTGGAAACTTGATCGGCACACAAGTACACCCCTCATTGGGGTATAGTCGGATGTCACCACACTAGCCTGTCCAGTTCCTTAACGAGGGGGACGGCGCGAGGTCTCCAGGACAAGGCAACATTAGGGAAAGTGCCAGATCTGCGAGGTGTGATATGAGTGCGACCCGGCGTGCATGATCTCAAAGAACCAGCAACCTCATCGGCGCCAGCCCTCGCTTGCCTGTTCCACGTCTGCAATTCACCAATCGCCATTCAAATCTTACCTTCAAGGCCAGGCCTGCGTCTCGTGCACCCTCAACAGAATGTGGCGGCAGGAGACGTTGCCTGTTTGGTGCTCACATTGGACCTCAGAGGCTCCTTGCGTCCGATTTGAGGTAAGAACATCCGTCTCTCCAAGACTGACTACTGCGACAAGAAACCCGTGTATCCATGAGCACGAGTGTCTGCGACAGCAGTAACTGATGCTGGAAACCTTGGACAGGACGTTTTCCTGGGTACATGTCTTGGCTGCTTGGTTAAGCCTCTGTGCGGGGGTTATCGAGATCACCCTCGGCTTGAACCGAGGAGCTGCGACAAGTGGCTGCAGAGAGGTGCACAACCATTGTGCGATACCGTCCTCGTGGGCTCTGTTACTCGCCTGAGCGCTCTTTGAGGCGCCAGATCTCAGCAACCTCAGTCAAACAGCTCACAAGACGCCTTTGTCACCCAGAGAACAGGATATGAGGCAGGCTCTCGAGGCCTACAATTAATTTGCGGTGCGCTCGTTTGACTACTGGACCCTAGTACTCTGTGCCATTCTGCCACAGCTATTCGACCAAGTAAGAGGATGCAGTTCTTTTGCGGATTTTACGAACCAACCCAGCCGATGCTCTTCCAACACAATGCCCGAATCACCCATATTCCGCTCCATAGCATCTCGTGCTCGACTTCAACGTCCAACGATGACCATCAACAAGACAATTCAGCGACGGAGTTCAATAATTCACATCCAACACTCGCATTTGGGCTTCGAACCAGACGCGTTTCGCCCCCTGGATCACCGAGACATGCACGTGTCAGACATCTGGAACATAATTGTCTGACACTGATCGTTGGAAGGGTCTTTAAAGGCCCAGTACCGCATCCCCAGTCTCAACGTATTTGGCTAGGGTTCGACAGCATATCAGACGGACGAGGTGGCGGATCCTGGATCCTGGGACCGGTGTTTCGCGTGCTCAGAATCGCAGGCGTACAACTCGAGGAGTGGGCATGGCCAGGTCAATCTGTGCGACCTCGCTGAAGATGTTTGACAGACTCTTGTGTGACGACTCTCAAGCGAAATTGTTGGTGACGACTCGTGTTGTCTTGGGAACTTACTTACCCACCCTGCAAGCTTGACACTAAGAAAACACGTTGACAAGAGACAACAGCCTGGTGAAGTGGGAATCCGAGTCAACAACGCGGGGTAGTAGAATGAGATCTTGTCCTGCCTCCACGAGTTTTCGGTTGAACAGGTTACCTCGCTGGTTTTGCTTCGGGTAACCGCCTGATCTCGCCAGAACCCGGGACGGAGGTTTGGAAACCAGACTCGCTCTCCCTCCGTGCCGTCCGCGAACGATTGGCTTCGTGACAACCAGCCAGAGTCGTTTCCGAGGAAGGGCTGCCATGAAAGGCTGCGGACCAACATGCCTTCTGCAATCGTCCTCACTGTCCAGGATCGCGGCATCGCCTCGGAACACTGAAAAAAGAGGATAGGTTGTATTGTAGGCCGAAGAGATTCGGTCTTGAACTGTGGAGACTGTGCAAGGGACCGGACGCTAATCAGTTCTTAACCTAAAGGGCTTTGACAACACTCCAGTCCCCGTTGCTCGCCTCGCCGATCCAGCACTCAGCTCGTGTTCACCAAACTCTATGCTGGAGGGCGTTCCCTTGAGAGCGGCCCGCGCGCCATCGCCCTCGCTAGCATCCTAATGGCCATGCTACAGGATCCGACCACTCAGTCTCCCAGCAGGCTGGGGGCGGGCTTTGAGCCAACTCGGACAGGTTAGACGCTGCACGCATTGGCGATCCCTCTAGCTCCTGTCGCACCCCTGGAGAAATAGGACCCCGGTCCCCTGCGCCGATCGCACACCCGCCCCTCCTCACGACGTCTAACTGAGCTCTGCTCAGGACTCCATATTCGGGGGATGCTTCGTACCTGATTAGACTGCGAGGGATGGGAACGAGATGCGATACAAGATCTTCTCCGTTTCTCCGCTATCTGTATGGACGCTCCTCAGGAGCCGAGGTGGCGTGCTCTCAGAGGCTTTGTTGAACCGAATCCTGGAGTTGTACCCCGGTATAGGACGCACCATGTAATTTGGGTTGGTGAACGGGACACTCCACCCATCAGATCGAGCCGCGTCGCTTGCTTAATTGGGCGGGATGAGTGACGGCCGGGCCTCGCAAGTCACTCCGAGCTCTCAATGCGCTGATGGCTGGTTGGTTGTGTACCTGGCCTGTACGAAATGTCCTTGGCCTGACCTTATCGCACACCAGAAAGGACGGCACGACCAATGAGGCAGCGACTGTCATGGACGGGGAAGATTGCGCTGATGGAGCCACAAACTTGTCCATCTCTTGGTAATAAAGATGCCAGGTCGTATAAGATAACCGGTGTTCCCCACGTCGGGGACTGGCCATACCTACTTTCGGGTCACCATAACTCAACTTGGTTGACGGACGACTCGCGATATAACACGATCTAGATTGAGCAAAGGCACTGGCTCGACGAGGAGATCAAGCAGGAACCACACTCCTGGAGCTCACGTCGCAGCACCGAGGACAACGGCTCGGTATTTCTTTTGCGAGAGTCAAAGCGGCGAAACGTGCCAAGCTAGAAGAAGGGTCAAATGCAAGAGGGATCTGAAAGTTGGGACGAGTGAGACACGCACGATGGCTCGCGTGAGTCGGATCTGTTACTGACAGCTCTGTCAAGGGGAATCAGCGCCACCACGACGACCAAACACCAAACAAGCCCGACAGGGAGTAACGACATATTTCGGACCACTGAGCCTGTAATTGGCGAGGTACGGCCTTATGAGTTCTTCTATTGTTTATACCTTTTGCTCCCTACCCGATTTTCCATTTTGTTCTTCCAGATCACACCTTGACACATCTTTCTTTTTCTCTTGTGTTGTTTCCTCGTTTCTTTCCCCGCTCCTCAGCTCAACCGTGGCTCTCATCATTTCCCGGCCCCCCTTATCCCTAGGCTGGCCTGGGAGCCAAGATAAACTACCTACCTAGGAGGGCAACGGGCAATCTGCGGCAATGGCGTCCCACCCCTGCCACCCCCAGTCTATTGATTTCGAGGAGTCAATCTTGAAATTTTGACTAGAGCCGTCCACTTGCGGCGCTTCTGTCCCAACAAGCCAGATGGGGCCACCCTGACTGGTGGTGACGCCAATGTTGAACCGCCTTTACGACCACCCGTTACTAGTTGCCTCCTTTTACTTGTTTCTTTTTCTCCTTGTTGGCACTTTCTCCTCGTCCTTTTCCCCGGTTGGCGAAGTCGGGGCACGGGCTGGCTCCCGTGCGAGATCCCGATGGGACAGAGGGGATTGATTGCAGCTGTTGGCTGATGGAGGTGTATGGAGACACGGGAGGCCGTGGATTGAGCGCAAGCGCGGAAGGACGGGCTTCGAACAAGGGGTCGTTGACCGAGATGTTACTTGCAGAAGCCCCAAAAGCAATGGGAGGCTGATCGGAATGGGGTTGACAGATTTGACTCAGAAGACTGCCGGCAAGGCGATCATTGATCATCATCTTGCTTGTGGCCACTGGTCCCATCCCGACCAAGCTTGATCCTTGCCCAGCGACGCGGAACCCTAGCACTCCGACCGAGCAAGCGCCAGGCCGTCCCAGCTGTGCTGACGATAGCCCGCCTACTTTTCTGGCTGGTGCTGCATCATCATTTCGGCGCAGCGACTGAGGTGGTGGTGGACAAAGTTGGACCCTTGACGTGAGTGCGGTTGGCTGGTGGGTGCTGTGGTCTTTTGATCCAAAGCCGCCGGTTCCCAGACTGATCGGCGGGACAGTACCACGGGAAGCTAGACTTTAACAGGCCAGCTGCGAACCCCGTCGCAATCTTTCCCGACGACGATCCCAAATTTTGGGGGGAACTGTTCCCAAAGGCATCTGTCACAAATTGGCAACGAGGTGAGCTGCGTTCTATCCTGTCATTGTCTTCCACAACCCCCATGATCCCGGCTTGTCCAGCTCTGGCCAACCCAGCCTCCAAACGCCTCGGACGATGGAGGCCTGTGGCGCGGGAAGAGAATACGTACCGGCAACGGCCTGTGCAAAACGCTCGGGAGGTCGTAAAGGGAAAACAAAATGGAGACGGGAAGACGGAAGACGGGAACGGGTCCAGCACGGTTAGGACCGCGCCTCTCTGGGGTCCGCCCTCTCTCAACCCTTCAACCCTCCCTCCTCAAGGCCAAGGCCAAGGCCACGGCCACTGGGTTCCACCGCTCTACTGAACTTGGGCCGGCATAGCGCTCTTCAGCGCCCAAGGACGCTCTGGTCTCGCCCTGGACATCCAGCTGATGCCGCCTGCGCCGTGCACCATGTCCACTACCGACACCCCTGCACACCACTATCGATCCCCGGCTTGCCATGTTGCCAATCACTGCTGACCAGCTACAGCCACCCCCATACCACGCCCGATCGACTACATGCGCATTACGCACACATTGGCATCGTTCAGGCACGTCCACAAACCGTTCCTTTTTGTTTTTGCACCCAGGTCTCTTTCCTTTCTTTTTGGCCGTTGGTCGAGATGAACCAGGTCTTGTCCTTTCGAGAACGAAACCCCGTTCGGTTCGAGGCTAGTCGACCTCGTCTCCCTGCTTCCAGGGCCTGTTCCCGATCCTCTTTCTCCATTAGTGGTCACGCATGGTCCACAGCATCGAGAAAGGGGTGTGCGCGTGTGTGTGCTCGCATGCGCTTCCATGGACTTGTGGTGCGTCTTGGGTGCCGCCTGCTCCATCATGGCACGCCATGATCACATAGATCCTGGAGACCTCGGGACGGCTTGTGGGCTGTGAAGCAGCAGGATCTCGCTGGGGTAACACATGATGAGGCCGTTACCAGAGCCCGTCGACACTTGAGCCAGGTCACGCCTCCGAGCCCAGGACTTCCTCTTCCCTTCCCAAAAGCTGGCAGGCCTGTCGTCTCCACCGTTTCCCGAGCCCATCAGGTCTCCCCTCCACCATTTTCAGTCTCCCGTCACCCTTGCAGACGGTTCTGAGACACTCGAGGATCTGGCATTCAACGGCCAAGGTGGTCGACCCCCGATCCCTAGCCTGCCGAGATGTCACAACACTGGCCTTGATCATGGCCTGGCCCGCCTGTTAAGGCCCATGCCATCACTGCCGTGGACGGGTCCTGTATGTATTGCCTTGACTCTTCTATCGGCTCCCGTCTGCTTCTGAGATAGACGAGTGGGGGCGGGCAAGGATGCGCCAACTAGACGATGTCAAAGGCCAAAAGCAACCAGACGGTGCACCTCTCCCGCCCTCCCTCGCCCTCGCACTGCTCCCTCTGTCTCTCTTCCACCTACGGTGCTTCTTCCGTCTTCATTGGCTTGCTCAAGGGAGGGATGGATTAGATAGATCGGGTCCACAACGTCCCGTCTACTGGTCTCGTTTCGCCCTTTTGTCCTTGCCTCCCCGCCCTTCGGTTGGGGTACCTGCTCAAGCACACATCTGAATCACCACCATCTCCTCTTGACGCAGGGCAAATATCTTGCATTCGTGGACCCAACCCAAAAAGAAATGCTCCCTCATGCTCCTTATCCCTCATCTGCCTCCGACACCCCCATAAACCCTCCCGGACGAGACTCTGACTTTACCAAATCTTGTCAGTCTGGATCACGTCGTTTACCCGCACTGAACCAGCTACCCGCTCTTGTTTGTCCTCCCACGCCCCCGGCTGCAATCCAGGTCAAAGTCGATCTGCCACCTGACGCGGTCCTTCTCCAGACCCAACGTCGTGTTAGCACATCCCGGCGGACTTGAACTGACTGTGAACAGCTCCATGGGTCCTTGCAGTTGAACCGTTTGCTTGACTACTTTGGCGACAGCTGCTCGACCCTTGGTCTCAGTTTGTTCCTGTTGATCACATATTGGAGTCTACTTCTGCAAGGTACGAGCATCTGCTGCCTCCAAGGTAAGGAATCCGACGTGGCAAATCATGGCCACCCTCTCTTTCGTTGGAGGGAATACGGACGAGGGCGGCAATCTGACAGATTCTTCCCAGGCTCTCGTTCCACTCGCCGCATTACACGGCTATATTCAACAAACAATCACACACGTCCCCATCCAGATTCCTTTCTGTTTATTATTCCCCGTCGACGTGTTCCAACCAATTGGACCGCGCATGCCCAAGCACCTCTGAGCCGAGCTCACCGCGTCAAGGTGGTCCCTTCCCCAGCTTGAGCAACAATATTGGGCCAGCGAAAAGCAACTCCTTCTCCAAAGGGCAACCGACCCTCCCTTGTTGGAATGCCAGTGTCTTTGGTCTGGATCGGAACCACGAATTGCCCCTCTGAGCTTCTCGTATCTCTCCAGTAAGAGGACCTCCTTCCACTCGGTCCTGTTTCAGAACGCCACCCCCAAGACACAGAAGCAACTCAAGGGAGAGACTGACGGGGAAGTCCAAGCATCAGAAAGGCATCATCCTGCACATTAGTGTATGCGCTGTGCTAGATCAAATCTCCGAGAAGCAAGACTTGCACAGCGATCCTGTCTTGGCTTGCTGGCCCCGCTGGATAAGACCTCGTCGAGACCTGGTTTTAACTACGATCACGACCACTTCTGTCCAAGACAAGTGGCCTGCATCCTCCAACTCTCCTCCCTCAACAACCCATTTCCCATCAGTCCCCCCTTTTCGACAGCTTGAATGTCTGCTGTCAAGTTCCAGTGTCCGCCCTACAAGCTTTTCGAGGTGAGTCGTAACCTAGACCCTGTTCCAACACTCCCGTGGCACGTCGAACCTCTTTTCTTGTTCGCTGCCTCCCACAAGGCTGCATAGCGTCTCTCCTTCTGTCTCCCTCCGTCAACATCTGTCTGTCTTCAGACATCTCCCCTCCATAGTGTTTCGGGATTTCAAAGACTGACACCAAGGATCCCCATAGCCTGACTACCATCCCCAGAAACCAATAATTGTTGGAGTGGACGACAGGCTCGAGTCGCCTGACACGCTCACGCTTCGCTACGAAGAAGCTGCTCGAGCAGCTAACGGGGGAGACCCAAGAGGGGACTCCCCTCCTAGGCTCTTGGAGATGGCGACCTACACCAAGTCGCAGTTGCCCTCGATGCATGGTAAGTAGACAACGGGGCTCTAGTCCCAAGTAATACGAGTCGTGGGAAACCTTGGTTGCTCCAAGTGGTGGCCATTTACCACTGGTTCCAGACTCCAAGGGAAACGGCACTCTAGGAACAAACGACTTCAAGAAGGGAACTCTGCTAATGCACAGTACATAGCCGGTTATGACGCGACTCGGTACCAGGATGCTGCCTATGAGCAGTATCCTACGCAGCAATTTCCAACACAGCAACAAACCGATAAATTTGCCCAGCTGAACCAGCAATCATTCGCGTCGAACAGTGCCGCCGTGGCTCAGTATATGCCTCCAGGGCCCACGGTCCTATCATGCCAACCTACAACAGGCATGTTTGGGACTAAGGTCTTCATCAAAGTTTCCTCGCAGTACGATCTCTTCTCGCTTTCAACGCCGATGCCAGTATGGATTCTCCTGTTCGGGTCTGAGAGGTGCACGTCCCAAGACGTATCTAGAGATATGCAAGACAGCTCTGGATATCTTTACACCTGCAGTGGAGATGCGCCGCAGTTTCTGGTCACAGGCTGTGCAAGCAGCAACGTGCCGTTGTCACTCATTCTCGAGGGACCCTCAGGAGAAGAGATCTCGAGAACTGTTGTTGGCACTTTTCAATATCTCGAAGGGTCGGGGGATGACATCACGCGGTCAACTAAGATACCCAAGCATGAGGACGCGGCACCTGCCCCTACAGTAGATCAGCCGAGTACTTCACCCAAGGCTGGCGAGCCTCAGCTGCCATCGGAGGCTCCTACAAATACCTACGAGTATCCAACACAGCAGGGACAGTATGCCAATACATTCCCTCAAGGAAGCAACGAGATGATTAGCACATACAGGAGCACGAGCTTCACCGACCCTCACTATCACCACCGCCGCCCGACAGCGACGGGATGGAGTCCATATCCGAGCACGCTGGGCAGCACCGGGAGGAGCCCAGCGGGGTTGGATCCGATCATGGCGGGACGCCCGAGCTTGACGCCACTGCCGATGCCGTCTTCATCCCAGACGGGCACGCCGCCACTCGTCCGAACAAGCACCATAGCCAACAGCGCCGGGGGGAACTCGAGCTACCATCCCGTCTCTCTGTACTCTAGTAAGGCGGTGCTGAAGATTACGGGCAAGCTGGAGACAATGGCAGAGAACTGGACACAGGAGGAGTGGGAGAACCGTCGCCGTATCGTCCTCTTCCGCAAGACTCAAAGAGGATCCACCCTCACCGCCAGCTTTCAACCCGTGGGTGTTAATGAGCGACCTCCAAGCAGCATCTGCATCTCGTGCATCTGGTGGGCCGAGAAAAACGAGTGCTATGTCACTTCTGTCGACACCATCTACCTTCTCGAGCAACTCGTCGCGACACCTAACCGTTTCAGCGTTGAGGAGAAGAACCGGATCCGTCGGAATCTGGAGGGCTTCCATCCCCAGACGGTCTCCAAGGCCAAGGCGGAGAGCGAGGAGTTCTTCAAGATCATCATGGCCTTCCCCAACCCCAAGCCTCGCAACATCGAGAAGGATGTCAAGGTGTTTCCCTGGAAGATTCTCGAGTCAGCCCTCAAGAAGATTATCGGAAAATACAGCGCGAGCCCCAGCAGCACACTGCCACCGGCCGGCGTGATGAGCCAGACGACACCCTACGCGCTGCCCACGCCTCCAGGGCAGAGCATGGCTTCGGCACACGCTGACCCTCATACTCAATATTCTCTCCCTCAGCACCACGATTCTATCCCCTCCCCTCGGTCACTATCAGGCTCTCAACCAAGCTGGACGCCATACACAGCGGCAGCACCAGCATACTCAACGGCTACCTCTCGGACCCTCAGCCCTGGCCTTCGCATCGCCAGCCCGCAGCAGCCCCAGCCTCCTCTGCGCATTACCACAACCCCCCTTCCTGCGGTCTCGTCAACTTACGACAGCAGAGGTGGAGGATATGGAGGATTGCACACCCCTCTCAGCCATCACCCACCTGCTGCGACGCCTCCACGATGGGATTCTACGCCCGCAACGTATCCCGACAGCTACCCCAGCCTGACATCGCAGACGGCTCAGCCTGTCTACAGCGCGGGAGGCTATGGTGACCCGGCGCCGAGGGCATGAACAGGCTACGACGCCTCGTCTCTCTGGGCCCCTGTCGGACGACCACTCACGCCCAGCCTTTCTGTCTCGTGTTCTCTCCCCAGACCTTGATTCACCGAGTCTGGAGGCCGTATTGGATAGCCTCGTGAACATCGGAGAGGAGGGTCGCGGGAGTGAGTCAGGTGTTGTGGCGCACGCCAATCAGACGTCTCGGCAGGACACCATCCCACTGGGAGGCAGCCCTCACAACCCGACGAGCCGTCTGAAGGTGGGGAGTGATGGCGCCATTGGTCTTGCAGCTGGTGGCTGTGGTGGGTTGCTGCCTCCGGGGAGGTGGTGTGTAGGACGGGCGATACGCGCCGCTCCCTTTCCTTGGCGGCTGGTTCGGGTGATGAAGGTGGCCGCGATGGTGGAAGACAAACATGGACAAACAGCTTTCGGCCTTGCTGTCGGGGAATATCGCAAGTCCCACGCCCCGTCCTCTTTTCTAGCGCGTGCCCAAGCGTGGTCATGCGGTCGCGGCAGTTCACCATCCATGCCACCCTCCTTTGGAAACAAGTCGACGCTATGGCCGCAACTATTCAACCTTGTCGCGATCAAGCGAGCGGCAAGGAAGAATAGAAACAGCCCAACCACATCTTTGCGGGTAGATCCGTCCAGCGCAGGCAAGGATCACCTTGCTGTCGACTTTTTCGCTGCCAACCACCACACCGCGCCCGAACGTCTGCAAGGCGCTTCTAGGCGTTTTCGCACGGATCCTTTTCCGGGTCGGCGCTCAATTGTTTCGTCATGGTCAAGTCATTCCCATGCACCTCGACAAGCGTTCCGAGGATGCATCTTTCCCCTTTCATTATGGTCATACGCTATGGTATTATAGATTTGCAGTCTCTTTTTCCTCTTTTGTTTTCTTTCTTACTCCTTGGGGACTTGGGCCTGTTGCACCCGGGAGCTATAACATAGACGGTTCTTTTGCGTGCTCGTTTCGGGAAGGCTACGAGATAGATGGGATGGATTGGTCGGTATGGGTCGGGTCGGATTGGATTATGGCTATGATTGGAATGTCGAACAGTGGTGTTATGAAAGAATGGATTCGGTCAGGTCAGATCAGGACAGGACAAGTGGCATGTTGGTGTTGTTGTTGTTGTCGTCGTCGTCGTCCACCCCCTGGTTACCCTAGTTGTTGGTTCGTGTGGTTTGTTTTGGAGGATTTTCATCAATAGGCATTATACCCTTCGTGTGCATTCTTATGCCATTGTTTTGCATCATTCTCATTATTCACCTAGGTTCAACATGGGCATTGGGCATGTAGACAGGTTTCGGGACGGGAAAATGGGATACACACGACCGCCTGGGAGGAATGGGCCCCATTCTTCGGGTATATTACCTGGTAACTGGATAATAATAATCTCTGGAGCAACCGTTACAGTCTTGTGGGTTCATCACACAAGTGTTTTTGCGAACTGTGCATTCCAACTGAGGCGTTGCCTCAGCGTCACGGGGCGTCGGAGCATGAGGAGATATGATGGCTTTTTTGGCGTATACGAGGAACAAAGAATGGAAATTCTATTGTGACGGGTTGACAGGGTTCTTCTTTAGCTGGCGATAAGGTTGACGCAGTCTCTGCATGGTCAGAGCGCGTGGGGATGGGCATGACGGTTGGGCGTAGGCATGTGGTGAGATTGCGCGTGGGCGGTCAAGCTGGGGGCGTGTCACATGGAGATGGCTTTTATTGGGACGTCACCGACTGAAGACCATGGGACGAGCAAGCGAAGGGGGGGAGATTGATTGAAGCTGAAGTGACCGGGTTGTTTGCAATGAACATATGCTGGGGGACTGTTGTGATGGAAAGGGATGTATAAGGGAGAGATGTTTGGGTCCGTCGTCGTTTAAAAGCACGATCGTCATTCTCATTCCGACGAGTTATGATAGAGTTATATACTGGGATAAAAATAACTGGGTGTGAGGTTATAGAGCCCTCTGACGGATGGTGGCTGTCAAGGTCCCACGCGACCAACAACCGCAGCTCAAGCAGAACGGGTCCCCATTGCCTACCTTCACGGTGCTTAGCATTTCCGAGTGCCGAGAAGAGACGTATAACAGTTGCCAATAGTTTAGGGTCCCAAGAGAACCTTCAGTATAGTTATGGGCTGAAACGCAGGTAGTTGCAACTGCTCCTCATGCCTGGAGCTGATCATAAGGGAGGACATGGCTGAAGGTGACGTGATCATCGCATTTACTAGGCTGTACGAAGAACATTGAGTAGATACGGGCGTCGTGCGATACTAGACATCTCTTACACACCATTGGGTGTATTAAGTCGCGTTAGCAGCGCTGTACGAGCTCACACAATCGGGATGAGTACGAGACAGGCAATGGAGGTTAGGATCAGGAAAGGGACCATGAGATAGTGAAGGACATGAGGCCTTGAATCCGGATCCGTCAGTAGTGGTTCAACCTTCGGGCGATTAATAGTCTTATTCATTGTCATCGGATTCCATAGAGTAGTCGCTATCGCCCGACTCTGTGGGATCATGTGCAGCCTGGGCATTGTGCCATCTCAATAGCGCCAGGACGTGACAGAGTGCCATTTGCCTCCCTTCACATGATTGCAGGTTGAACCACTTTGAACTGTGCATGTGGACAAACGCATCCTTGCTACTGTCATTGATAAATGCCCTTTGGGCCGTTTCGTCGACGGCATCGATGTATTCAGCGTAATGAGAACCAAAATGGAAGTGCATAAATCGCATAAAGGTATTGGCTGCTGCGATGACAAAGACGCTGAAGGATACGCCGCCTGTCAGCCATTGAACAACAGATGCTGAAGGAGAGGCTAGGGGTCTTACTCTTGCTGGAGTAATCCTCGGTTTGCTTTCCAGGTAATCACGGCTTCACCAAAACACTGAGCCACGGTCTCATTTGACACAATCGGCCTGATCTCTCCCGTTCTCTTGTCGATGTGGACGTACTTGAAAGCCCTCTTCGCTTCGAGTAAAGCAAGGTACGGGTGTCCCATCGACCAGCCAAGGGGCTGCCGGTCCATTCTACAAACCCCTCCGTCGTCTTCCGCAAAGACTTGATCGACCTCATTGACGTACATATCTGCCTTTCTGCGTTCCACTCGAACTCGGATCTCTGAAGCTTCCGTATTCTGCACCAGACAGAGATCCAGCGAATGCTGGAGAAAGCTGGTGGCGAGATGGACCGTCACTTCTTCGGGTTTGCTCCGCCGGGCTTCATGTTCGTCCTCGTCAACGTCCTCCATATCTATCTCGAATTCGGACGAGGAGGATCTGGCAGGAGATGGAGAGCCCAGAATGGTGGTGGTAGGATCGATGTAATCTCCCCGTTCCACAACTTTTCTCTCACGCTGAGGGTATGTTCTTGCCGAGTCTATTATTCCAGGCCGAGATGCACGAGCAAGTGCAACCCAGAACGGTCCGTCCGGCAGTCGCATTAGTTCAGATTCCGAGGCCCTGAAAAGGTCCAGAGGGCAAGGCTCTCGAGTAAAGGCCGCCAGCCTTGTCTGGTCCATTTTCTGAGGGCAGGCCTCTGCAGGTTTGCACACCGGGCACTGGCTATCATGGTCGGACGTGAATGTCTCCAAAAACTGCCCCTCTGGATACATCAGAAGTCGATAGGCAACTAGATGCCGCTCTGTCCATCTGCTGGCAGAGCGTATCAGTCCATGATCCCGAAGCTGTGTTACTGTTTGCAATCCTAGTTCCTCTGACAGACGTTCGAGCTCTTGAGGGCTTTTGGCTGAGAAAATCCTCTGCGGCATGATGAATGGATCATGGTCAGTTGCTTGACCGCTGCCTTGTCTTTCCGGATCAATATTAGGTATGTAGTTATTAGGCAGCGAGAGAGGGCAACGGCAGTCACGTGATATATCTGTGGCCTTGAAATTCGCACGTGACTCAACCACGGTGAACAGTCAGTCTCCCGAAACTTCACTTTGTCAACAGAGCAACCCGCCCAACCACCAGGCAGTCCAACCCATCTGGCTCGCAATGATTGCATACGAATCAGCATCAATTTCGCCAACCTATGCCGAATTTCCCTCGCACGCCCCCGAAGAAATACAGCCTCTGGCCCCTCTGAAGCGAAAAGTAGAGGGCGAGCATCATATTCGATCTTCATTGCGTGGCCATCCCCAGCTAGATTCAACACGTCCGCCCCGTCTCCCGTCTCCAATTTCTTTACTCGATGCTTCCAATATACCCCCGGAGCCGGGTTCGATTAATGCGATTATTCGTGAGCACTGCCGACGCCGCCTGTACGTTCGGCCAGTATTGTGGACTGCGGAACAGCTGAAACTCCTGGGATGTGAGTTTGTTTCGAAGACGATGCCACTAGGCGGGAGATGCAAAAGAACGAAACCAGCTGAACTGGCTGGGGATTCCCCGAGTCTTGTGAAAGAGACAGATGCGATTTACGGTTACGCCATGCGCGCGGCCAGCCAGCTACAAAAGCCATCCGCGTTGGAGTCGCGGAGTTCTGCAGTTAGACAACTCCTTGCTGCCTGCAAAATTGAATACCTAGAGTAAGCCGGCCCGTCTTAGCTGCCAGTTTATGTTCCTTGGCTGACCTGGACCCTGACTTCAGATCTCACGCACCGCTATCCTTTCGCTTCGGCCACCATGTTATTGACCTCCAAACAGATGGCCTCTTTGCGTCCAGTTCCACAACTCCGGCCCTTGCTTATCTGGATCTCGAAACTTTTCACTCGTTTCGCAGCAAGCATGTCCGCCGTAAATTCGTGGGCCGTGCTACGTGTCGTCGAAAAGAAACACAAAATTATCCTGTTGCGAGACTGATAGACAAGGCGCTTCGTTGTCTGGAGCCGGAGAAGGAGGCGGAAGAGCCCTATATAGTGGCTATTCTGATCGCACTGGCTCAGCAACAGCGCCAGCAACGTTGGCAGCCGCAGGAGAATAGTGTTGGTGAAAGTGCTGTACATGAAGTAACTTGGACGAGACAGTCCAATGTACACGCTATTCCGTCCTCTGGGGATCAGGAGAAGCCTCTGTCTTCGGAATCATTCAAGGTGCGTCAGGCTTCAGGCACGCGGTAGATTTGTTCTAATCATGAGCCAAGGTTCGCCTCCTCGCTATCCCCGGCCCAGCTGCATCGAAACTTTATCTCTACTCAGCTCGCATTCCATCAGAGTTCCTTGACAAGTTCGACCTACCTTCCAAGTTTTTCCCAAGCGGGCCCATCTCAATCACATACTACTCCGTTCCTCTACTAAACCCAGAAAAACTGCCCAAGAGGCTGCACCGTGCTCTGCGTGCGCCAGTTGAGTTGTGAGCCCTGTCGTTACTACGTTTACAAGGGTTGTGAAGAATACTGCTCGTGCGCATGTTTTCAGGGCCCACTCAAATGAGGGGAGAGTGCGTTCAGATAACGACATGTCTTTCGCGGACTTGAGCAGAGCAGCCCACATACTACGGTGAAGGGGAATATCCAACTCGCGCGGATGACTGGGCCACTCCTACGCCAAAATGCCAGAACGCAACTGATAACATCCTTTGTTACCGGGACAAGTTCGTCGGCTCTATGCATCTCTCGAACCTTGTCGTTGCGACCGTGGATGACATGAAAGACAATCTCTAATATGCCAGGGGCCAGCATAGCACTCGGTGTTACCAACTACGGCCGACTCAGTACCAGTTGCTACTGCCCGCTTCTGACGTTGACGAGCAACAACATCTGCCGCGCACAAGTGCACTGCACATCTCACCAACTGGGAACCATGATCGGGATGGCTTTGTCAACCCCGGTCCCTCTCTAGTGCCACTCACCATTTTCTTGCTGCTACCGACGTCACGATCACGTTTGGAATGATGTGATCTACCCTGTTGCTCGCACTATAACAATTGAACTGCCTTTTTGCAGCCTGTCCCCTTGCCGGACCACTCCACAATAGACCTGGGGAGACATGCTCGGCGAAGGGCTGCCAATCCTGATCCTACAAGACGGACCAAGGGAACTGTCACCCGTCTAGCATGTGATTCTGTACATAGATTTCGCAAGACTGGAGGACTGGGTAGCAACCTAGTTCAAATGACTCTATTTCTAAATACTATCCCTTCTTTTCCACCAGCAGATGATGGGTGTGAAGTTTGCTTTTTCCCCAAAGGAGCAATCCCGATAGGTTCCCTAAACGGTCCAACTTACGATGCCGTCCTTTCCAATTGGGCTGTAAAGTTTCGCAGGCCTCTGCTTCAGCCTTCAAACCTTCAAGTACTCAAAGATTTTCTTCATAGCCAAGTCATCTCCTTTGACTGTGCCGCTTAGGCCCTTGTCGAGCCAACCGTCTGTCCACGCGCCCCCAGAGTCAATAACCCACGCATCGTCGGAATCGCCATGAATGAGGACGTTGGAGGCTTTACCCATATGCACAGTCTCTTGGCCCACTTCTTGCGACGGGTTTCAACGCTATCCGAGGCCGTCTCGATCCTTACAATCGTCGACAGCTCCCATGAATCAGAAACTGGGACGTACTCCTCAAGGAATCCAACAATCCTCTAATCTTCGGGGTGTTTCGATTAGGCCGAGGAGCCTCGGTACGCGTAGGGCGCTTGCACAGTTGGACGCCGCGATCTTCGGAGGGAGTCAAATTCCCTCTAGGCGGCATTCTCGATCGTTGTGTCCCTGGCTTTAGAGAACATACCCTACCCGTCAAATGCTACACGTGCGATATAGTCGTCATCAACAGGGTTTTCAAGTACTTGAATGTTCCTGGTGGAGTATCCAAGGGAGGTTGCCGCTCTTATCGACGCTAAGTTGAACTGGGCTGAAGGGACCGTCCAAGATGTCGTCCTCCCTGAAATGCCCATCGTGGTGAGCCAGTTCTGCATTGACATCCAAGGTTCGAAAGCGAATATCGTATTGTCTTGGGAAGAGAAGCGTGTGAAGGTCATGCGAATTAGTAGTGCCCGGTCCTCGGTCGAGTCAACTAACCAGACGAGCGTCATTCCAGCAGATGTACAACAAGACGCTCTCCCTAGAGCCGCTGGATAGCTCTTCCAAGCAGTGGATTCTCATGGCTCAAACGCCTATTAGTCGAGTTTAAAAAATTTGCGCAAAATGCCATTGAGCTAGAGGAGCTTGGAAGTTAACTGCCGTTAATAATAGGGATGATTAATATCGAGGCAGGGGAAGGGGCAGGCTGAAGAAGTGTGCGGCACTTGTGAGTACTACATCTCGATGTGACAAGACTTATCATCCAGGGTTGAAATGAAGAAATTGATCCAACGAACAGAGGCCTAAATGACGATGTGGGAGTTACTTGCCTGTCTCATCCCAGATTTCCGGGGGATGATTTTTGCCATGTTGGGCTTGGTCGCATCCTACAACTCCATTTAAACATTATAATTCCCTTTAGTATACTCCATAGCTTCTCCGAGGGCGGGCTATCATTATTAGCTGTCTCACGGTTGCTAAACCTGTTCGCTTCTGCGAACCCTGCGTCTACTCTCTGCACGTACAATTCTTCTTTTCTTGCCCGCCTTGGTCGGCAACCACCCACGAGAGGATTGAAATCCAGAGACCATCTTTTGGACTTTATCAATGCGCAGGCCGTGCCGGTAGTTGTCGGCGGCGGTAGGGTTCTTGATATGTTGTTTGTGAAGATCGATATGTTTTGTAATGGGAACCAAGAGATGAAAGATAATATTAGAGTTATAATGCTTCATAGTAGGTACAGAAAAGAAATACCAAGCTATTCATCTATAAATCTAACAAGGAAAGTATTATTTTAGATAAGGGTAATAATAATAAAGACCTCTTTTTAGTAATATAATAATATGGTTCCCAATAACATCGTGGAAATGCATCTTATCACAAAGCTCTAGGCCAGTAGTTACAACCCGTTTCAACATGGAGAATTGCGTGCACAAGCACAGTAAGATGCTACCTCTATGTTACATCTGCCCGCCTAGCATGGTAGTAACAACCGCGTCTGACACTAGCTAAGAATTGTTAGGGAGAAGACAAGCTGGCAAAAATCAACCGCAGAGTCTAAAGGACAACAGATGTGAATTTAGTTGCCAGATAAGCGCAGTGGGAGAGCCAAACTTGCCTTGAGTTTGCGTAGGCGATGCAGCTGCCGAGTTTTTATTCTTTTAAGTTACTGCAATGCAATACAACGCCAGGCATAGGGTGTAATGCCTTTTGGGCTGTATGATATACCGTGTCTTTCTGCCTTGGTCTGCCCGGAGGTTATAAATGACAACATACAAACTCTCCAGTTGCCCCTGCATCGTAGCTGCTTCAGGCTTGAATTCTCGACTTTGTTGCCACGTCTCTCGCTGGACAAGCTACGAGCTGTACGGGGAAAGCACCACAACTACAAACTTGACTCCGTCACACTGGGCAGAGCGTACCAGACCATGGCACGACGCAAATCCAGAATAGTATGCCTGAATTCCACCCCAGGTTCCAGGCACTTTTACAACATGACTGACTCCCTAGAAGGCACAGTCGCCGACCGCGATGGAGCGCTGGCTCAGAGAGACGCCCAAAGACGAGCCTTTTCATCTTCTCGCAGGTAGTATGGCACCAGGAAAGGCTTGAAAGACCGCAGGAACTCATAGACACCCCCACACAGGGCTTGCGATCACGCGCGATGACAAGTGTGTGGATTACAGAAGGGTGTGTGGATGGAACAGACATTGACGGACCCATTCGATAGCTGGGCTGTCACTCTTTGGTCGTTGGGTTACGTGAAGTTTCGGATGCTTATTTCTCAGGATGAGCTATTTGTCTTTGGTAACTGAGAGCTCAAGCTAGGTATAATGCTGTGAGAGCCTTCCCTTCAATGCCACCCTCAGGTTCCTAGTTTTGAAAGACAATACCTGAGCCCAATGTTCAATTTAGCCTTCTCCGCGCTGCTTGCAGGGAGGATCTGTTTCTATCAAGGCGAGGCCTTCAAGACTTCAAGCATGAGCAAGAGTTCTTGGGTATACGTACCAGATGTTGCCCACCCACGGGCAGCTGCGTGACCCTTTAGATATCAGCCAGAGTCCTAACTGCAACTAAGCAGCGGAGGGGACCTGTTCCCACCAGCACAGCTGCTGTCGTTTCTAGGCATGTTTCAGAATTTATTTCTCCTCTCGATAAATCGACACTCAACTCAAGCTGAATTTGTTATATAAACCAACTCGGGTCTTAACAAAACGGGCTGGGCGCCGCAGTTATTCCGGTCCGGGCGTTGGATGAAGCAAAACCTAGTACCTTATTTATCTATGCAGTCCCCAGCCTCTTACACCATGGAAACCAACAACCGTCATCCATTATATCGACCAATCTAGAGCTTCCATCTCTTAGGTGGACCTCGCGATATATGCGAACAGCTCGTGTCGAACCATTTCATCCAGCGTCTCCAGGATTGCCCCAGAATTGAACAACACCATCCCCATCGACACACCTCAGGTGGCCGAGATGCAGACTGTCACGATTGGCCCCAACACGACGCTTCAAGCGCAGGTTCCTAGTCCCGAGGTTCGCCGATCTCTCCAGGCAAGCTTTGAGTTCAACTCATCTCTCGCCTCAATTGGCTCGACTGCTGAATTGCCAGACGCCAGCTCACCCGACCTACATCTCTCTCATCCAACCCTGGATGAATGCGTCCAGATCTGGACCGACAGCTCGGCTTCGTGGAGCGACTCGCTAACCCTGCCGGCCTACCTCGCCGAGTCCAAGTTCTTGACAACTGTCCCGCTTGCCAAGGACGGAGGCATGACTGCCTGGGCTCTGGTCGACAAGAAACTCCCTCCCGATCAACGGCAGATCCTCTGCTCCTGCGAGAGCTTCCGTAAGCGCGCCTTGATAGCCGACGCAAGTGGAAACGTTGACGAGGTCATCGTCCACGGCATCGCCAGTGTTTTCTGCTCACCGCAATACCGGGGCCGTGGCTACGCGGCACGCCACATGATGGAAATGGCCAAGAAGCTTCAAGACTGGCAGTCAGAACGCGGAAGGTGCGTTGGAAGCGTCCTGTACTCGGATATCGGCAAGGAGTACTATGCGAGGCTTGGTTGGACCCCCAACGTCAGCAACTCCCACCTTGTGTTGCCGCCCACCAGGATGGACTGGCCGGCTCAAGCTCGAAGGGTAGTTGAAGAAGATCTAGAAGAGCTCTGTTGCAGAGATGAGGCCTTGATGCGAGCAGCCATGGCAATGCCAGACCCAACGGCCAAGAGACGCGTGACGATCATTCCGGACCTCGACCACATGCTGTGGCATATCAGAAAAGAAGACTTTGCCACGCAACACCTCTTTGAAAAGACACCTCATGCAAAGGGAGCTATCGCCGGGAGCCTTGGGAAGGAAGTTTGGGCCATCTGGACGCGCCGATACTACGATCACCCGGATAAACAAGCCCCCAGCAATGTTCTTTACATCCTGCGGCTGGTAGTAGAAGGGGACAAGACCGCCAACAAGGCTCCCTCCTCAGGCTACAAAGAGATGAGAGAGGCAGTGGACCCTGAGCAAGTCGCTTCCCTCAAGACAGTGCTCCAAGCTGCCCAGACTCAAGCGGCAGAGTGGTGTCTGGGCCACGTTGAGCTGTGGGAACCGTCGCCTCTAGTCCAGAGGCTTTTGGAGCAAAGTGGGCTTGAATACGTACAAGTCGAGCGAGAGGAGGAGGCGATTGCGAGCGGCATGTGGTACGACCATGATGGCTCGACGACCGAGGCTCCGACGTGGATCAACAACCAATATTATGCTTGGTGCTGATCCGCGAGTCCCATCGATTCAGCGAGTACACATCTAGGTGTCGGCTATATCTATTGCTTGCTTCTTGGCTAAGTGATATGCGGCTTGGAAGTTAGGTGCCCAGTATCTGCTATTACAACTGCCTCGATGCCAGAACCCATTATATCTTATAAACTAACGAATTATGGCAAGATCAGCTGTTATACATATATTTCATGTCACTGTCAGCTGCAATTGCCATTTCAGTTGGCAAGTTTAGCCTCATGCGGGTTGGGATGTGCAGCCGTGAACGGGACCCAGTTCGCCGTGAAGCCAACGGGATTGTAAGACATTGCAAAGAGGCCAAGTCACAAGCGGGCAAAAGGGAGATAGAGTCCTTGAAGCTCTATTTTATCCAGGCGCACTACGTCCCTTGACTGCGTACATGCACATGTCTTTCCCAACTCCCATACAACGCCATCGTCACCCCAACTTAAAAAGTCCACAGTATCCTCAATCATAATTTTTTTTGTCAAGACATTATAGGGCCCGCACACTGGCCGACATAATCGGTCTTCCCACTTGCAGGGGCTCCGATGGCCAGATAGGGGAAGCCATAGGGACACTGCTGGGTTGTGCAACCCCTGACACTGTTGGCGTTATACCTTTCGCAGGTGGTGCCGGTAAATCGGAAAAAGACACACCCTGCAGCCTGAAAACATCTCCTGCAGCAGTCTTTGGGTTCGTCAGAGGCGTCAGTGGCTTCCAGGTACACGTTGGAGGCAGAGAGCGAGCCGCCGGTTACTTCGAGCTGGTCCAGTTCGTTGCAGGGGTCGGCGGCCTGAGTGACGGTCGCCGTCGCAGTTGATGTAGCAGTCTCAGTATCCGTTTCGGTGCTGGTCTCCGTGAATGTGATGGTTTCCTGGTCTGTAACCGTGGTAGAGCCGTGGTTGGTCTGGGTGCTGGTCTGGGTGATGGTCTTGGTCGTCTCGGGCGCAGAGAGGGTCGGGCCAGCGGCGTAGCGCGTGACGGTGACTGTCCTGGTAACAGTGGGTGTCTGACGGCCCTGCTTGTAAATGATTTGAGTGACAGGACGCTTGGATTTGGTGACAGTAGTAGTTCTTGCGGGCTGCATGCCCTTGGTGGTTGTGAGGAAGCAGGCTACGGGTAGAATGTTAGCAAGACGAGTGTGGGCCCAAGAATACTTCAAGGTCGGCATACAGCATTCGGTAGGCAGAGGGGGAACTCCATAGCGACCTCGGCGCTTCTTGTCGCCCCGCTTGGCAACAGTACAGGTTGGGTATTGATAAGGTGTAGTGACTGTTGAGGTGGAGGTACTGTCATGGCGTTAGCAAGCAAGCATTGTGGAATGGACCAGCCAACACGACTTACACAGTAGCAGTATCGGTTTCGGTCAGGGTCTCAACGTCAGTTTCTGTTTCCGTGACATACTTCGTCTGGGTGGAAGTGTCAACGAGGGTAGAGGTCTCGATTTCCGTCGAAGTAGCCGTAAGGGTGGTGGTCGGCTGAGTGGTACTGGAGCAAGACAGTTCAATTAAGTATGCAAAAAATGATCTCATTGGAAGGGGCAATTCTTACGGTCGGCCGGTCTTGGTAGTGGTGACAAGGACCTTCTTGGTGACTGCACAGGGCTGGACGGTTCGCGTCACGTAGCTCGTCGAGCATACGGTGCGAGTGGATGTGACAACAGGCCCGGGAGCTTGGCATGTCGCGAGCTGAATGTGCGCCTGGGAGATGGACTTGCGACACTTTCCAGCGTCATGTTGCAAGATGTACTTGCACTTGGCGGGCTGCTGCTTGCAAACGGGTGGCGAGTAGGCCGAGGCCGCGGCCGTGAAGAGGGTAACAACCGTCTGCAACTTCATCCTTCTGAGTTCAAGGCGATGAAGAGCAAGATGAAGACTTAGTGATGAGGAACTAAGAAAACACAGAGGCTTCCATCTTTTTTATTTATATAGTTGGGAATATGAGTGCGCTTATTCTTGTTCAGACAATGGTGAGTGTTGGTGCATTGAACTATTGACATTGTTGGTAGCTGAAGTCGTGTTGGCAACTAATCTGAGGCCAAACAGCCACACTATCGATGCGCTATTGACAAAAAAGGTCTGTTCTGTCGGGTCCGAGAACAAGACCCTGGGAAAATATAGGCCGAAGCCAGCGGAACACGATGAAATCGTCGCTAGTTAGGACAAGACGGATCCATCAACACTCCAATAGCCAATGGCTAATGACGATGCTAACTGGGGCCAATCAAAAAATCCTTCTTGGGAGGCTTCCCCGTAAGGGTGCACAAGTCGAGACCGCGGTCTGAGAACTTGCCCCAGTCTCTTGCTTTCTTGCTCGCCCTTCCCGGCATCCAGACAGTCTGTCAATCGAGACCGCACCAGCTGAGCATCGGATCAGGCTAGTAGTCCCTACTTGGACCGTTCTCGAAGCGAATGGCACTGCGCAGATAGAGCTCGCTTGTGTGCACGGAGCCTGTATAGTATAGCGGATCGGAGCTGGCCGACGCTGTTAGCCCGCCTGGCACCGGCAATGCTGTCAGTGAACCGTGGCTAGTGCTGCCAACATATTAACACTGGAAGATCCGTAGCAAGACTCAAAGATGAAATAAGCCATAAACAGAGCTGTTTATGTTGTATCCATTGCCTCGAAGGGTGCATACCTAGTCACATCTTGTCAAATCCTTTTGGCGGTGCTGCAGTTGGTCAATCAAGCCACGCTAAAATCAGGTACTTGTGGAGTATTCTAGGAACAGCAACAGAAGAACCATTAGCTGAGATGCTTTTATGTAGTAAAATCTTGTCAAGGACACTGGAAAAGCTCATCATCTGTCGTTAAAGAAATCCCAACGCCTAAGCATCTAGCTTGGCGGTAGCTTAACGGTCGCGGCGGGTGGCGTCCGCCACGCTTAACGCCGTGGCGCTTGATTGATAGCTCCATGGTCATGGAAGCTATAAGTCTCTGGCTGAATAGACCTGAGGCCCTCTGCGAAGCCTTCGTATGGGAACGTAAAAATGTAACCCTTCTTTACCAAGTCTCGGATAGCTGTGACTATGACGTTGAGCCTTGGGACTACTACCTCAGGACGGGAACAATATTGCCAATCAACAGCAACAAATAATAGGTAGCTGCCGGTAGCCAAGAAAAGCTTCATCATGACAAAGAAACAGCAAGCGTAGTTGGCCAGGGAATCTCCATTGTTGAGTTTAATACATTGATGAGTTATTGTAACGGGTATCATGATCTAATTCTGGCACCGATTGCGCCATATTGGGATGAAACCTCAGATCAATTCACTATTGAACATAATAACTTACCCTGGTCTTATTTGCAATACCATGCCTGCTATC
Organism: Fusarium setosum; assembly: GCA_013623625.1. Taxonomy (NCBI): domain Eukaryota; kingdom Fungi; phylum Ascomycota; class Sordariomycetes; order Hypocreales; family Nectriaceae; genus Fusarium; species Fusarium setosum. The sequence goes on along the minus strand of JABFFE010000763.1, from coordinate 37,755 downwards.
ATGAATCTCATATTGCCAATGCGAATTGCGTCACAGAACAGAACAGCATAGTCATCAGCTTAGAACTAGAAACTCAGTATATACACCTATTGATCGAATTCTTTCCAAGACAAGTAATAAGAAAATATGACGAGGATAGATCCTTGTTGATGAAAGGGCTACATCGTATATGATCAGCCGAGTCTGGTTAAGGGTGGAGGATTTTATAAGGAACAAGTGCCTATCGACTTAACTAGCCCCGGTCGGGAAAGGCATACTAACCAGGAATAGTTTACTTACTTCATCTTTCTTATGCTAGCAGCTTGAATTGAAAAGCCAGACAAAGAAGAAACATGGATTACCCAAAGCCATGACGGTTCCTACCTACCTATTCAAGACTAGGGATCTGAGCAGTCCATCGATTAGTCACCGCCCAGGTTATCAGCACTGTCAGACGATCAACCATCTAAGCGCTCTAGTATCCTTCACTATGGATATATATATAATCTTTATACACCGCAAGTTTTCCAGTCTCCAACCAAGTGTAACATTACCATCTCTACCGAGAAGTATTCCGAAATAATCCAAGTGATCGATTCTAGTCTCAGTCCGTGTCACTTGCACATTATAGGCAGCGAGTTCTTCAGTGGCCCTTGTCATGACCTGTCAAGAGCATCCAGATTTAGCTTCGAGCCGTAAACTTGAGCTATGAATAAACATAGCATGAGTGCTTTGAAACCTAGCCAGTCGATAACCCCCGCGCCTTAATGCTGGACAAGTCTGGGGGAGTGGCTTGGCTTGCTTCGGGAGCCACTCGGAGGTCACGGATACTATGTGCCACGCATGCTTATTGCATACCCGGAGCCTCCTAGGCCGGTCCGGGCTCCTCGGAACATGGATTCGGCGTGGGGAACTCGATAATCCTGATTAGTCGAACCGGAGGAGGCTCTGCCAACTGCCGTCACCGCTATCACTTACATGTAGACGCGTGGTCTATCTGGAAGGGACGGATCCCAAGGTGACCAGCAACATCATGCGCAAAACGGGCCGAGATGACCAGAAAATTTTCACCTTGCATCGCCTAAAAAATGATGCGACATGGCGAATGGCGTTTCGGTGAAGCCCAGACTGACCCTTTCGGCATGGTGGTGAGGCACCCCACAGCGTTGAGGAAACTAATTACCCCCATATTACCCTCACAAAACTCCCATACTCCTCACTACAATCCAATCGCGACACCACACATTGTCCACCCTTGCCAGACGGCACTGATCCCGTGAGCAGTCAGATTTTTTCCAATGGCTAGTTGTCATAACGTAAATGTCTTTTTAGAGTTTCAGAATGAGGTCCCGATATCGCTACGAGATGGCTATAAGACGGTCTCCCAGGCGGATGAGGAGGACTACAGGCCAAGCAAACCATCAAAAACTATTGGGACTACTCTTTAAATCATAATGCCTACCGCTGTAGAGGTGAGTTATCTCGGCTCCCTTATGCTTTTAAACAGCACCGGACTCAGACTTTCTAGGTTTCTCCGACCACCTCACCGACTCTCCGACTTGTCGTCGTCGAGTTCGAAACTCCTCCTACCGACGTTTTTGAAAACCACGGCACGTACGGAGACGTTGTTATCAAACTCATCCGCCGCACTCTCGCATCCTCAACTGATCATCCACTTCTGTTGAAAGTGACCAAGGTCAGCGCACTGGAGGTTGAGGTGTGGCCCGGTCTCGACGAAATAGACGCTGTTCTTATAACTGGAAGCAGTAAGTAAGATGGCTCTTGTCTCTCGAGAATTCTAGGCTGATGACGGCTGCTAGAGTACACTGCTTCGGACGACGATGTCTGGGTCCCATCCCTGGTTGAATTCATACAACAGATATACAAGGCAGAGAAGCCTATGGCCGGGATCTGTTATGGCCACCAAATAATTGCGAGGGCACTTGGGGGTAGAACCTCTCGAAACCCAGGGGGGTGGGAGCTATCGGTCTATGGTGTGGACCTGATGCCTAAGGGCGTTGATCTCTTCGGTACAGACAGCTTGGTAGGTATTTTTCTGCCTTCAGGAACTGATAGAATACTAACAACTCATGACAAGAGCATCTACCAGATGCACAGAGATGCAGTACTCGAACCTCCGCCACACGTCCAAGTCATTGGATCCAGCCCTCGATGCGATGTCCAGGTCATGTACCAGCCCGGTAGAATCCTGGGATTCCAAGGGCACCCCGAGTTTGACAAGCTCATCACCGAGTCCCTTTTGAAGCAGAGGCTGGACGAGGGGATTCTTGAGCAGCCGTTGTACGACGATGCAATGACGAGAGTTGAGCACAAGCATGACGGAGCATTGATCGCAAAGACCATGTGCAACTTCTTTTTGGGTTCTTAATTATGTTGATTCAGGCTAGAAATATAATGAAAATTATTTTAGTGAATGAATGTCTTGCGGTATTGGTAAAATCATCACGCCCCAATTGTTTTGTCCAGGGGCGGACGCCTTGGTGTTGACCCCTGGCTTAGCATGCAATCAATTAAAGTCGCGTCGCGCTAAAAACCCCTCGACGCGTTTCGACGCGTCGCCCTTTAATTATAGCGCCGGGGGCTTCACCCCCACATTCATGTCCGTGCCTTTGCCCTGGCAACTAAAACTTCCCCCCTCGATCATACCGACAATTCAACATTCAAGCAATCACAGTCCAGCAGCGCATTGGAGAGAAACGGTCAATCCCATCCGCTAAACCTCCGAGACTTGTTCGCTCTTTGTCGCCGACATGGCTACTCCCAGCGATGCCGGATTCATGATGTCCGACGCCCCCTCGAGGGCTGCCGCAACCCCCAGGCGCAACTTTGGCTTCCCCTCGTCGTCCTCCGCTCGTCCACGAGGGCCGCCTTCAGAGAATATGGGAGCACCTAGCGATGATGAGGGCGATGGCTTCGCCGATGACCAGGTGCCGCGAAGTTCAAGAATACCCAATACCGCCGAGATCACCCGTGTCGAGGACCGCGTTGGCGTGCTAGTTCAGGAACACTTTGAGTCCTTCATCGAGAAGTGAGCAGTCTACGATATATCCCAGAAACAGCATCTAATCTGTGCAAACAACAGCTTCGCCGAGGCTCCCGTAAGCGCTCCTACGCCAAGCGCCCCTACACCCAGCGCCGTCACCACAGACAAATACTATGTCGCCCAGATCAAGGGCATGCGCACCTACGCCCTCTCCACCTTCTACGTCGACTACAGGCACATGGCGTCATGGGAGAACGGTAGTTTGGCCGACGGTGTCATGCGCCAATATTACCGATTCCTCCCCTTCCTTACCGCCGCCTTGCACAACATGATCGCCAAGTACGAGCCCATATACTTCCGCGAGCATCGCCAGCCTACCGCTTCGAGCAACCTCACCACCTCGGCCGCCAGCCATCTTGGCTCTGCAAGCCAGACCGACTCGTCGCATCGCAAGAACGAGAACCAGCAAACCGACAAGCTCTTCTCTATCGCCTTCTACAACATGCCCCTTGTGTCGAGGGTGCGTTCCCTCCGAGCCACCAACATTGGCCAGCTCCTCTCCATCTCTGGTACCGTCACACGAACATCAGAAGTCCGCCCCGAGTTGTCTTTAGCTACATTTGTCTGCGAGGCCTGTCGAACTGTTGTGCCGAATGTTGAGCAGACTTTCCGATACACTGAGCCAACACAATGCCCCAACACGACCTGCCAAAACCGCGTGGCGTGGCAGCTAGACATTCGACGTAGCACGTTTGTCGATTGGCAAAAGGTGCGAATTCAGGAGAACAGCTCCGAGATCCCCACAGGTAGCATGCCTCGAACCATGGACGTCATCCTCCGTGGCGAAATTGTCGACCGAGCAAAGGCCGGCGAGAAGTGCATCTTCACTGGTGCCCTGATTGTCGTACCCGATGTGAGCCAGCTGGGTCTTCCCGGCCTGCGACCGACCGCCATCCGCGACGACCGGAATGCGCCCCGAGGAGCTGACGCTGGCGGAAGCGGAGTCAGCGGTCTTAAGGCACTGGGTGTACGCGACCTAACGTACCGCCTGGCCTTCCTTGCCTGCATGGTGAATCCGGATACCACCTCATCGGGACAGTCCGCTGCCAGTGCTGTCGCCGATGTTATCAGTGCTCTGACTCAGAACAACGGAAATGAGGGAGAGCCAAGTCCTGAGAGTGCGCAGGCTGCTGTGCTGGCATCCATGAATCCTTCCGAGATTGACGATCTGCGAGCCATGGTCCACGGTGATCACATCTACTCCCGTCTTGTCCAATCCATCGCCCCCATGGTCTATGGCCACGAAGTCGTCAAGAAGGGTCTGCTCCTCCAACTCATGTCGGGTGTCAGCAAGACCACTCCGGAAGGCATGCAGCTCCGAGGTGACATCAACATCTGTATTGTTGGTGATCCCGCCACCTCCAAATCCCAGTTTCTCAAATACGTCTGCTCCTTTGCACCTCGTGCTGTCTACACCAGTGGAAAGGCTTCGTCTGCCGCTGGTCTTACTGCAGCAGTGGTCAAGGATGAGGAGACGGGAGAGTTCACAATTGAGGCCGGTGCCCTGATGCTGGCAGACAACGGCATCTGCGCCATTGATGAGTTCGACAAGATGGACATTGCAGACCAAGTTGCCATCCACGAAGCTATGGAACAGCAGACCATCTCCATCGCCAAGGCTGGTATCCAGGCCACTCTCAACGCCCGAACGAGTATCCTTGCTGCTGCCAACCCGGTTAGTGGCCGTTACAACCGCAAGACAACTCTCCGTTCCAACATCAACATGTCTGCTCCCATCATGTCCCGTTTTGATCTATTCTTTGTTGTCCTTGATGAGTGCAACGAGAGCACCGACCGCCACCTCGCAGAGCACATTGTTGGCATCCACCAACTCCGCGATGAGGCCGTTGAGCCCGAGTTCAGCACAGAACAGCTCCAGCGATATATCCGCTTCGCCAGAACCTTCCGTCCCGAGTTCAACGACGAAGCCAAGGAGGTTTTGGTGGAAAAGTACAAGGACCTCCGAGCAAATGACGCGCAGGGTGGTGTGGGCAAGAACTCGTACCGCATCACGGTGCGTCAGCTGGAGAGTATGATCCGTCTCTCCGAGGCCATTGCCAAGGTGAGCTGTGTCGAGGAAGTCAGCGCCGACATGGTTGACGAGGCGTACAACCTCCTGCGGCAGAGTATCATCTCCGTCGAACACGACGACGTGGAGATGTACGACGAGGAGCCCCAAGAGGACAGCGAGACCCTCCTCAGGGCTGCCGACGCTGCCTCTGGTCGTGATCAAGAAGGCGATGCGGCTATGGAGGAGGACGAGGAACAACAGCAGCAGCAGCCTGATCGCAGCAGCGCCGCGCCCGAGAAGAAGAAGCACACCATTACGTATGCTGACTACATCAAGATGGTCAACATGTTCGTCCAGCGGGTCAACGATGATGAGAGCGGTACAGGCGAGGGCGTCAACGGAGAGGACCTGGTGAATTGGTACCTGGAACAGAAGGAGGATGAGCTCGAGGGCGAGGACGATTACCACCGTGAGAAGGCCCTGGCCAATATGGTTCTCAAGAAGATGGTTAAAGTGAGTTTTTTTTTTTACAAGCATGTTTGCTATGATGTACATGATACTAATTGCGTACCCCCAGGAAAACATCCTTATGGCTCTTCGCGGCGAGGGTCTCACAGATGGCGAGGCAAGCTCTGCGTCGGCCTCAACAATCATCTATGTTCTCCACCCCAACTGTGCAGTGGAGGAGTTTTAGAGTTGCTGTCAGATATGAAAGAGAAAGTACAAAAGGGGGAAAGTGGATGATGGGTAATACATGTCATGATATAACGCCTTGGGGGGGAAGGGGCGTTTTGGAGTTGGCGACATCTTGGCTTATGACCGGCTCGATGTTACGGATGGAATAGTATAGATGGGCGGGATTCTTTGTCAAGCGATTGTGATGTGCTTACGTAGATGTTGATGTACAAGAGTCGAGACATTATGAATACAATATTGGTAAAACTCATGTTGTCCCACGCGATCCATACGATGCACATCACCATGGTCAGCAGCATTTATTCACAACCTCGCAGGATACCAGGCAGAGATAGTTAGTTGTATACGCGAAAATTGTACGCTTGGTCAATTGCTACCATGAGCCTCATCCCATACGCTCGTTATATCGATCAGCGCATAGAGGCCCACCGTTCCCATCATCATGGTTCTTCGCCATAGAGTTCCGACTGGTCCTATTTCCCAGCCTTGTCTGATCCAGCTCCTTCATACAAGAAAAAGCCACTAAGAAAGAAAACCTGTACATCCATCATCGCAACCCAGACCAAGCCCGAACTAGGCGTTGCGCAAAGGGTCTTGTCGTTGGCCATGACCACCGGTGTCAAAGAGTGGCCGCAGCAAGTACAGTTCAGCTGGATTCCGAGGCCTTCGAGGTAGTTTGTCGAAGTCCCCATTCGTTAGGAGGATGCCTTACTATGGCCAGTAGGTCTTCCTTATGATATACTGCGATCGCGGACTGAGCAAACGGGGTTTGATACAGAAAAAAAGAAACGAAACGAAACGAAAACCAAACAAGTATTTTCATGCCTGTTGCAAGCACGCAGTAAGCATTGCCAGGTAGCAACCAGGAAATCCGCAAATACGACCTTGTAGGCCTTAGGGGAGTAGAGGACGCCCGTTCCAGAGGTAGGTGGGAAGGGCTTCAACCTGACTGTTAACAAGTGACAGGGATATGAGAAAGGGGCCGGGCCGTAGGAAGGTAAGGGGGAAAGACACAGAATGCTCTGCTAGTATTATGTAGTAGAATCGCTCAAGTTTGATATCGTGCACAGCGTCTCAGTATCCACACAAGTCCCTCCTGCTTCTGCCCCATCCCTAAGTAGACAGTGAAGCAGGGTTGCTGGAGCCTCGGCTCCAGTTATCAGATCCGCGTGCGCGGTAGCCACCGCGGCCTCCTCGGCTAGATGATGCCGTAGAGTGTTCGGTGCGCGAGCTCGATACGTCTCGCTTGCCTCCTCGCCGCTCATGGCCAGAACCCCGATGACGAGGGCCGGACCGTCCATGTGAACCCCGACCACCCCGGGTGGCGGAAAAGGGGATAGTAACGATTTTGGGCTCAGTCATTCCAGGGAACTGAATCTTCATAGCATTGCCGCCGCCAACGACGTCGGCAGGGAAGTAGTAGGGTTCCATCACGGCCGACTGAACCGCGAATTTCTTTGGCAAAGGCTTGTTCTGCGCCAATGCCGGCTGCCATGCTGCCTCAGGAGCCTTGTGCGGCAGTCGTATCTGAGGGAGGGAGCCCATCTCCTGTTCCTCAAAGCATTCCTCGGCCATGGGCTTGGTGAATGGGGACGATCGACCCCTAAGCGCTTGGGTCGGTGTGCTGGCTCCTGGCAGCGACACCGTAGCAGAGTCATGATGAGTGACATAATCCAAGGCGCTCTTGCTCGCAGGGTCCACGCCGATCGACCTCTGGGGAGGAGATTTGGCACCATTGAGAAGGCTGTTAATGCGGTTCTGCCACTTCTCCTGGGTCGCCTCGCCCGCCGTAAGAGGGGGACGGTGAGGGCTGACGGGAGGTCGAGCAGGATCCTTAAAGGATGGTGGATTAGCCCATCCAAACTGTGGGCGAGCCGGAGGGGCATGCGACGATGTCATGGCCGGAGGTAGCTTCACGATCGGCTGGGGTTTAGGGAGGGAGACATGAGGCCGCATCACGTCACCCTCGTAAGCAGGATGTCCCTCCATCGTCGGCGGTGGCGGAGTGGGCGACTTAGACCGTGATGGTTCAGCTTGGGCCGCATTATCACGAGAATCCTTCATAGGGAAGAATCGTGACGTGCGTCCTTGTGACGCTGCGCCCTTGCCAGTCTGGGATAGGATTGAGCTGCCTCCAGCCCCAATCACTCCTGCATTGGCAGGCGGCGCGAGGTCTTCCCTTGAGGGTGCAGGCTTCGCATCCTCCCCAGGGGCCCTCCAAGGACCGGCTGCATGCACTTGGGATTCGGGCTGTCCATGGGGTCCAACTGGTCGTCTAGTGCCATCACCAGGAGCATGGACTGGACGCCAGGTATCTTTGATGGTTGGCTGAGCATCCTCGATCGACAGGCCGCGTTCGGCAAGTTGGCGCTCACGTTCAGCTCTCTCAGCCAACCGAGTAGCGCTTATCTTCCTGTCGTTCTCGCTGACGGCGGCAACCCCCCACTTGCTGGCAACGTCTGGACCCGGTGTAATATGCGAACCAGGTGCACCGTATCGTGAAGCTCCAGACCCAATGGGCGCGGGAGGCTGAGGTCGCCCCTGAGAAGGCTGTCGCGAAACATTTGGGGGGGCAATTGGTGAAGGCCCCTTGCCCCCCTGTGAGCCCGCACGTGCATCGGTAGGCAGGCGTCCCAGATCGGTATTGAATGTGCCGTTGCCGAGACCTCGATCATTATTGGGGGAACCCCAGACATTGCGAGATGGGGGCAGCGAGCCGGCGCCCCACGTTGAGGCGGCCCGTTCCTGTCGGGAGGCTGCAGCTGCCCCCCAGAGATCAGTGGGCTTAGCTTCTTGGCTATGGGAGACACGCCTAGGAGTTGGCGCTGACGACTGAGTGTGGCTAGGAGGTCCGCCTCTAACATCGTACTCTGGTCCTGGCTGCCGAGCTGGCGGAAGAGTTGTTGACTTATCGGTGTCCTGGGATTCTGTAGGGGACTGGTTGGATGACCCGGTCTCACGCTGCTGAATCTGGGTAGGCTGAGAAGCATCATCGGGCTTTGTTACTGATGCCTCCTTCTTATCCGTCTTCTTTTCGGGGGCCGGTCCCATAGCGTCCAGCTTCTTCTGGATGCGTTCCCTGCGCTCAGCTTCTTCACGAGCTTCTTCTTCCTGGCGTCGTTTCCTAGCCAACTCGACACGTTCTCGCATGAGCTTCTTCTGATATTCAACTTCATCAACAACAGGTGGTAGCGGCGGAGGTGGCCCGGCCACTGGCTCGGGAGGAGGACCAGCTTGATGGGGAGCTGCGAATGCAGCACGGGGAGAAGCATGCTGCGTCCAGCCTGACTGGTGCTGGCCTCTCGGAGGGCCATGGGCTGATACTGAAAGATTTGGCGATACCGGACTCTCAATAGAGCCTGCGAAGGATGTTCTCCGGGCACCAAGCAGCTCGGGAGGTGGCATTGGGGGCTCATTTCCTTTGTTCATGCGCATGAATGAACCACTGCCACCACTGACATTGGACGATCCTCGCCGTCTGCCGAAAGGTGCATCTTGAGAAACTCTATTGGTTTGGAATGCGCCGGACGGTTCAGCTGGGTAATCGGATGGAGGCGGTCGCTGCAGCAAGGAAGGATGCTTTGGGTGCTGCTCCATCCTCATAGAACCACGACGATTGTCAGGCACAGGCTCATATCGCCCAGAGTGAGAGTTATACAGTTCCCTATTCCCGTGGGTGGGTCCCTCCCTCCAAGTAGAGCGACTAAAGTCATCGGCTGCGATCTCTTTCGGCGGTGGTGGGGTCATTCCCTTGAATTGTGATGATTCCCTGCCTGATGTTCGAGCGAGCTGTGCTTGTTCCGCAATAGGAGATGCTCTATCCACGGGAGGCAAGGTCGCCCAAGGGGATTTGACAGGCGGCGGAGGTGCGGGAGGCTTGGCGACAAGAGTTGGCCTGTCCTGAGAGCCACTCTTGAGGACCAAGCCCTTGCCTTGCGCAAGATTGCTCGATTTTGCAAGAGGGGAGCTAACAGAAACAGGCGGAGCAGGCGACCTGGGCTTGTCGAGCCCCTTTCCTTTGGAAGTGACTGAGCCACTGTCGGAGCCTGGAGGTGGGTGCTCGTCTGGATGAGGTAGAGTCGTCTTTGTGCCATCACCCCAGGTAATGGCTTCAGGAGCCCAGTCGTCATCGTCATCGTCGATATCGGCCCATTTGTTTTGCCCTTGCGCATCGTCCTCGTTCAAGCGACTGGCCATGTGGATCCCATACTTTTTCAGTTCCTCATCAGTCAACTTCTTAGGTTCTGGGGCTGGGGTAGCTAAAAGCACCAGTTAGTGAGTTGGGTCTGGAACGACATGGTAGAACACATACGTCGATTCTTGTTCCAAACTGCGCTCGGGTCTGGCGCACCCGGCTTCCCTCCATTTGCGCCGCCAGAAAATCGAGGTGAGGAATCGCGAGTGCTACTGCCAGTCTTTGCTATGAGTCGAGGTCTTGAGGAAGACAAGGTCGCGGAACTAGTAGGAGGGGTGCTGGAACCGGTGGGCGGTTTGTCGGTGGTCTTAGCCGTGGCGTTGCTGGCATTTGCCTTTGCAGCAAGAAAGGTCTTATTAACGGAGACGGCCTTGAAGGTAGCTGGTTTCTTGACGGAGGAGCCTGTGCGACCGTGTCCCTTATCACCATCCTTGCTCTTTGATCCATCGGCTTTTGATGCCTCGGTGTCTGAACCTCCACTAGCGCTGGCATCGGCAGAGTTGAGCTGGTCCTCGACGCTAGTGATGTGTTTGTTCGCGATGTCATCGTTGCCGGCACTGCCATTCAAATTCGAGCGGACTGGGTCGACATTCTGAGCGTCGGGCGCCTGTGATTCCAGGAGAGAATAAGTTAGTCAGATGTCGCGGTACAGCAGCATGGCCGTACCAGCACCGAGCAGGTAGCTGGAGTAGTAAAAAATAACGTCTAGCTGCAAAGCTTGGGACGGTATCACGATCAATGAGCTGGACAGTAGCAACGTACAGGCTGAGACTGAGAGGCAGTGGCATCGGCAGCTTTGTCCACGGCAGCCTCTGTTGCCATCATACGTCGTGAAAATGCGCCGTTCGTGGGGTAAGCAAAGGAAGCCCTTGTACAGAGTTTCACCACCTAGTCTCGCTATGCTCTCGTCGGACTAGTGTTCAAAGGCTATAACGGAGATCCGAGTTTCGAAGAGGGAAGGCTGCGACAAGTAACCGCGGGGCGGGGAGGGCGTCGGAAGTAAGAGAGCGACTTGATCTCAGGCTCGGTTGAGGTGGGGGAATGAGGGGGAGGTTGCGGATAGCGAAGCCGGTCGTCGTTCGGGCGCAAGGCGGCCTTGATTTCGTGCTCGATCCGAGAGGCGGGGGGGAAGGGTATGAGGAGGAGAAGTCACCAAAAGTGAGAGGTGTGTCAGTTGAGGTGTAAGGTGAGGTTTCGAAGTACCCGGAGTAACTGCGGCTGATAGGTTTGGTGATGTGGAAGGCAGGCGACTGACTGACTTTGAGGGGAGGGGGCCTAAATTGGGTTTAGCGCTGAATTGGGCTGGGATCAGTCAGGTACGTACCTGTGGCTCAGGTCCGCCCCTGCAGGGCTGTTCCAGCTGCCAGTTACCAGGCCCCAGTAACTTCAGGGGCTTCTTCAGGGCGTCGGGTCTTGTTTTCGGTCGGCCGAATGACTGTGTCGGCCTGTCCCTCAGGGGTGTGTCAAGTGTCGAGTGATCAATAGTAACATGCAATAAACTGGAGATCTAATTCTAACTCTCCTAGTTACGAGATATGAAAGCACAAACCCCAGAAAATAATTAGAACAATACCGGTTAGTTCGACCTATGCTTAGTCCTTATACTGTGTCACAAGACAAGCTCCAACACCAAACGGCGGCTAGGTACGTGCGCTAGGACGCGCCAATATTCACAAAGAGCTCCCACGAGTACCACATCTGATAGTCAGGAACTTTAGTTTGCACAAACTCGACGCACATTTACTGAATGCATGACCAGAGTACATGACTAGTGCCTTTAGCCGTCGGAAATCAGTATGTAAGCTGCATCAATGCCATTGCTATAACAATTAAACAATCGTGTTTGCGAGGGCCGACCATCGGAGTTGCATGAGAAACCAACCTATCAACCCCGGGTATCTCGATTCACCGTAGACAATAAGCCCCAGTATTGCATGCAGCAAGCCTAGAGACAAAGGTAATCAAGAGCCAATCCAATTGGTCCACAGTGTTTGTAGTTATGCCAACAGGCAAAACAAACATCATTCATAAGGAGTTCAGCCATGAAGGCCAGGAAGAATAGACGAAACACAGAGAAACGAAGCTGGTAGTAATGTCACATCACTTGTTTGATAGAGGTACATAGGGAAGCCAAGGCGCGCGCTCGACCGCGATGTTTCTGGAGCTTTATATACACGACCTCCGCCCCCTCTCAGACAATGACCCTACTAGGGTATCTAACATCCGCCATAGCTTAGTGGGCGTTGTTCTTGTGGTGGCCTGGAGGTGTTGCACAGGTCAGCAAACGAAGCTCTCCTTGCTCCAAGATAGGAAATACATACGCAAGTGGAAGTAGTAGTTCTGGGCGTAGCCAATTCCGACGAGGAAGACAATGGCATGGATGATAGCTATAGGGAATCGCAATCAGAATCGAAAAGCACAATCCGATCTCGTAAGGGAGGGTGTCCGTACGCGTAACAGTAGGGTTCTTGCCAAAGTGCTTAGCCTGGTATCGGCCGAGGATGCCCTTGGCCTTGACCTCGGGGGCGGCACCTCGAGGGAGTTTCTCGTAGAAGCTAACGACACGCTGCATGCGGATAGCATCGGGAGCGGCGCCAATGGCCTGTGGTGATCATAGTGTCAGCCGCCGAATCCCCAACATCATTGACCTTGCCGTGTCGATCGGAGCGCCGCATCGCCAAGAAATCGTGACCCATTCCAATCCATCATTTACTCTCTCGGAATCGAAATCGAAGCTTTAGGCGAAAAGGGAAATCCATCGTGAGACGTACCTTAGGAGAGGCGACCTGTTTTGTGACGTCCGGTGTTAGCAGCGGAAGCAATCGGAGGACCGGTGGGCCTTGCGCCCATAACCGAAGGGGCTCACCTTGGGGGGGATGAGCGTCGAGAGCGCTCGGCGGGTGACGTAGCTCATGATGTCGGTTTGTCGAAGGATGCGAGACTCAAGAATTGCTCAATTGCCGCGTTGGTCCGTCGAGGGTCTTCGTGACGCTCAATTAAGGGCTAGGAATGAGGTGGGATTTCTGTCGAGATGTTTAGTCCCGCCAGGTTCAGGTTCTTGCCGAAAAGCACTCGTCCGCGGTTCCGGCTACATGTTTCTCCGCTCCACCCAATCACCGGCCTCCCGTTCCAGCTTGCTTAACTTCGAATATCGCCGCAACCCACCATCAATCACTCAAGAAACGTCAACAGCCGACGTCGCCAATTGAAGCCATCGCGTCGCACCATGGCCTCTCTTCGATCCCAGAGCGCGGCTCGGCTGCTTCGAAGCGCCGTTGCGCCTCGAGTCGCCCTCTCCGCCGCCCCCCGACGATACCAGAGCTCCGTCACTCAGGCTTCCGGCACGGTCCCGGCTCCCACAACCAACGAGCCCGACTACGACATCCAGGCGGACAAGGCCACCTCGTACGAAGCCCCAAAACGATTGAAGGACAGGACAGCAGAATAAAGACGCTAACTCCTTGCCAGCACCTACACCCCGGTCCCCAAGTCAGTGCAGGATGGCAGCGAAGAGATCCTCCCTGCTGCCGTCATCTCGGGAGCCCCCCTTGAGCTCCAAGCCCGAACAGTCCGGTTCGTCTGACCCAACTACCACATGTCGAGGCTGCTGTCGATAATGTCTTCCGGGACTGACCAGAATTGCAGCATCTACCAGGAGACCAAGCCCGCGACCCAGTCCGGTGAATGGCGCGGCCAGCGCTGGCGAATGGATTGGGATATCCTCTCCAAAGGTCACCGATGGGAGAACCCTCTGATGGGATGGCAGTCTTCGGGTGACTTTATGCAGGGCACCCACATCAACTTCAAGAGCAAGGAGGACGCTATCCACTTTGCCGAGAAGCAGGGCTACGAGTACTTTGTCCAGGAGCCCAACTCCCGCAAGTTCACCCCGAAGGCATATGCCAACAACTTCCTGTACTCTGCCAGGAAGCTCAAGCACGTCAGGACGAAATAGACGGCTTGTTTTACTGGGAAATCATGCTGTAAATATTGTTTTAAATGCTCAATGGTATAGTTTCAAGGCTCGAGATGCCCTATCACTTGACAATAGAACATGTCGTATAATAGAAATGTTCAAGGTTCAAGTTAAACGAGGTCCAAATTTATGCCACTGAAGGGAGCTTGGGTCCTGACCTTACAGCATACTTGAAGGCAGATGAAAACAGCTTGGGGGGAAAACGCATCGAAACTTAACATATACGACTCTGAAAGATCAATGATAGTAGTCAACCCATATACCCACGTTAGTTATATGAATATACCACTGTTATTGACTTTGCACAGTCGCACGTACGCATCACATTTCTTGTTACGTCACTTCAGACGGGCTGTTCTTGAAGAATGTCCTATAAGGATGCCATGTCATGTGGTATACCGAATGAAGTCTCGTTCAGAAACGCCGTGGAGATGCCTGTCTCTCAGTCCTCCCATTAGGACATTTGCCCCAACGCCAAGCTAAAATCCGACAGGAAACAACAAGAGCCATCGCTACCCAATGAAAAACCAATTAACTCCTTTCCCAAATCACCATGTCTGACATCAATGTCAAGTCGTAATCATTGGCTCATGGCCATTCTCTGCGTGCCTGCTGGGGCTGTCGGGTTCTTCGCCATTCAGGCCAATGTCAAGTCGATCAGGAAGAGCCTTGCGCTTTTCCCGGGCAGTATTTTCAGCCCAGACTCGCATTCTAACAAGTTGACGGATAGCTGCCTCGCGTCTTTGAGATTGCCGCTCTAGGATAGCCCGGTTCACGTTGTCTGCCACCTCTCGGCGTAGGTCCGGCTGTAACAACGCTGCGAGCTGGGGCTCCAAGGAGTCTGCCGGGAATAATAGCAGGGCCATGGTCCTTTCTAGATCCTCGAGGAACTTGGGACTTGTGGGTGCCCTTGGACCCAACTGCTCGGTTGCAAACTTCAACGCCGGCTGAATGTCACCGCCAGAAGCGTTACATGTCCGAATGAGTTCAACAAGTTGCAGTCGCAGCAGAGCGAAATGCAGGGCCTTGTCTTCATCAAGTATCTATGCGACCAGTAAGTACTCAAGACTTGCACGAGACGTAATTTGGTCGAAAATGGAAATGTCAAGGCAATCATAAAGAAGTGGTTGTTCCTCATCAAAGGCCCGAAGGCGCTATGAGTGGTGCATGTAAAACTCGAGTTCTAATCATGTAAAACGGGCTTGGGCGACAACTGGACAAGGTCATACCTCTGGGTCAAAATCATTCAGCGTCTCGATGGCGCTCTGAATGTTGCCACTGTGGATGCAATTTTGAATCTCCTGCCTCGCAATTATGGACGCACCGTCCTGATGCGGTTGGAGATTCGCTTCCTTCGAAAAGTTTGCGGCGGCATTGGGATACCCTTCCATAGTAAGGTAATCCAAGATCAGGGCGTTGATGTCGCTATAGGGCCCGTTAGTGTCTGATGACAAGAGTCCGGAGCAGCAAAAGAGGTGCAAGATAATAAGGTGATTCAGGAAAAAAGAAGATTGATATCGTATTTCCGCAGTATATGCTAGGAGAGATTCCCATTGATATAGCGTTCATCATATCACCGTGACGATATGTAAGGGGGGAGCGATGTTTCGTACCTTTTGGGCGACTTGACGTCCTCGACACGCCTGTCAAAGGCATGCTTGACGGGAGTGGCTGTGGAAGCGGACGACGTCTGGCTCAACAGTCAGTATCCGAATTCAAAGCTACGGCCGAAGCTGGTGGTGTCCAAGCATCATACCATTTTGCTACCGATTGTCGCGAGAACCGGCTCTGGTGGCTCACAGCAAGAAAGCTTCGGCTGACGACCACGTAATCAAGTTGGGGAGAAACCGTAGCCGAAAGCAGGCCGACGGATGACGATTCAGCGCATGGGGAGCCAGAGAAGAGATCCAGCCTCTAGATCTGGATGGTAGTCGAAATTGAAATGTTTGAGATAGCTCTGAGCTGTGTAAAAGGGAAGAGAAAATGTTGGAGGAGAAGAAAAGATGATTGGGGGCTGGAGGAAAAGAAGCGTGGTTTTCGTGGGTCAAGGCCCAGAGCCGCCAATCAAGTTGGTGTGCGGCTGACCCACAGAGAGGAGAGCTGTTGCCTGCCTGAGGTCTCAACTCGGGAAGAATGCCACGGATTGAGACCCCGCCAACCCGCTAGAGAGCTCCAAGAATGCTGTCGAGCGAGCTAACGGGAGCTTCCAGTGCCGAGGCTACTGAATTACAGCGCATCGACCGAGTCTTATCAACCGAACCTAGAGCAAGCCTGGCTGCGCATCTTACCGCCACTCGGGTGCGGGAGTGGATGCAGTTTGGAAGTTGAAATGGAAGCCAGTCCGGCAAATAATTGACGGATGCAATTGGACAGAAACATCGTCATCCTGTTGCGTCAATGTCTACCTGCCTGGGGTAGCTTCACGAGGCTAACGTTCCAGCCAAGCCACATATTCCCACACAGTCATAGTGGCATGAAGCTAGAGGCGTGATGCTTATCTGGACAGAGGCTGAAAACAGCTTGGATAGTGCGGAGCATGCGCCGGGCATTGCCGTCGATGTGAGGAGATGCCTGGACAGGTATACCCAGTCGAGTTCATCCTTTTTCTTACATGCTTCAATACCATCATCAGACTCGCCATTGCCTGTGTTCAGCTCTGTTCACTGCTGATACCACCCAGCTTCAG
This sequence comes from Fusarium setosum, assembly GCA_013623625.1. Taxonomy (NCBI): domain Eukaryota; kingdom Fungi; phylum Ascomycota; class Sordariomycetes; order Hypocreales; family Nectriaceae; genus Fusarium; species Fusarium setosum. The sequence continues at coordinate 21,148 of JABFFE010000763.1, read as the reverse complement.
CCCCTACCATCGAATATCCCTGGCTTTTTGCACGAGCGCTCTTGGAGGTTCCTCTTTGGCCCTTGTGGATCGCACACGCGACAGAGGCTCGTGCTCACTGCTCCACCAACCGCAAACCGCAAACTCCTACAAATCCTCCAACTCGAACTTTGAAGGTGCCAAAGCACGAGCTCGTGGACATTGCAGGGCTAGTTTTCGAAGAGGGACGTTGATACTGTCTGCTGTCAAATAAGTCCCAGACATTTGCTCCTCTTTTCCTCCATCCGTTATCAAAAGGCCACCTCATCGAGAACTAGCCCACCGCAATGTCCGCCTCTGCAGTGCCTGAAGTGACGGGCGGACTCGAAAGTCATGTCACGGTCCAGAAGCGCGCCTACTACTCGCCTCCCTGGGCCGATGTCAGCATTATCGGTGTCGCAGGCAGCTCTGGCTCGGGCAAGTCGACTCTCTCCCAGGCCATTGTCAAGAAGCTGAATCTGCCCTGGGTCGTTATTTTGTCAATGGCATGAAACCCCCAGGCTTACATGCTCGGCCTTTTGCTCATTGTCCGATAGGATTCTTTCTACAAGACGTTAACTCCTAAGCAATCCAAGCTAGCTTTTGCCAACGAGTATGACTTCGACTCACCTGATGTAAGTCACCTTCAGCCCTGAGATAGCTCGACCCACAAGAATACAGCTGATCATATCGTTCTGCACAGGCCATCGACTTCGATGTCCTGGTCGACAAGCTACGGGACCTCAAGGCCGGGTATGCAATGCTTATAAGCTTCCCTTCTTGACTGGGTGAGAGGAATCGACTAACAACAGACTTGAACCATTTACAGAAAGCGGGCTGAAATCCCCGTCTATTCCTTTGCCAAGCACCAGCGGCTGGACCGCACAACGTCCATTTACTCACCCCATGTATTAATTCTTGAGGGCATTTTTGCTCTATATGACCCCCGGGTCCTGGAACTTCTCGATATGGGAGTACGTTCAAACCAATTGTGTCCTAAAAGCGAATTTAGTCTCACATCCGTGGTAGATCTACTGTGAAGCTGATGCAGACACTTGCCTATCACGCAGAAGTAAGGCCCCAGAGTTGCTTTCGCTTTGACTGAGACTCTCGCTGAGAAATTTGAACCAGTTGTTCGTGACGTGCGAGAGCGTGGCCGAGATATCGAAGGTATCATCAAGCAGTGGTTTGGGTTTGTGAAGCCCAACTTCGAAAAGGTATACTCACACACTTATCTCAAGTGGTGAAACTAACGCTTTCAGTACGTTGAGCCCCAACGCAAGGTGGCCGACCTGATCGTGCCGAGAGGCATCGAAAACCGGGTTGCCCTTGGTGAGTTCAATGTTTCGCCCAACACCAGATGACCGGGGTCTACTGACGCCGTTCAAGACATGATGGTCCAATTCGTCGAGAAGAAGCTCTTCGAAAAGTCGAGACACCATCGAGAGGCTCTCTCCAGACTGGAAGCGGCCAGTAAGGATTCGCCGCTTTCTGACCGGGTTGTAGTCCTCCACCCGACGCCGCAGCTCCAGTTTATGAATACTATTCTCCAAGACATCGACACTTGTCCAGAGGATTTCATATTCTACTTTGACAGGCTGGCCAGCCTAATCATCGAACAGTAGGATCCAATGGAAAGGTGACGATGGAGAAATCCGCTGACTGTAACCCAGGGCACTGAACAATGTCCAGTTCGAGGCTGCAACTATTGAGACTCCCCAAGGACACAAGTATCAAGGTCTTGTACCAAAGGGTGAGGTTTGTGCCGTGATCGTGCTCCGAGGAGGTTCGGCGTTCGAGCCGGCGCTCCGAAAGACGATCCCTGATTGCCGGACGGGCCGAATGCTCATCCAGTCCGACTATTCCACGGGTGAGCCGGAGCTACACTACCTGCGGCTACCTGACGATATCGCACAGCAAGAGAGTGTTTTGCTTCTGGACACCCAGATGGCGACTGGTGGTGCGGCCTTGATGGCAGTCCAGGTTCTGGTAGACCATGGAGTTCAGCAGGAGCGCATCGTGCTAGCCACGTACGCGGCGGGCAAGGTAGGCCTTCACAGGTTGACATCGGTATTCCCGGATATCACGGTGGTGGTTTGCAACATGCTTGACTACCAGCAGGAACGATGGGTTGAGCGCAGGTATTTCCGCTGCTGATCGGTTGAACTATATATATGGATGCTACTGTTGGCACGTGGAGGTACCATGGTGTATACCGTCTCTCCGATTGCGCCTCTTGTGAACGTGAGCGTGGGTTTAGACGTGGGGGTAACGACACAAGGTGTTACTCTATCATGGATGTAAGCTTGCACAAACGAACAGTCGCGTGAAGCACCATTGGTCAGTCTACGCAGCAAGCAGTATCGGCATGGCCGAGCATTCGGTCTCGAGTTATCCGTGGATATCAGTAACAAGGCATTGGCATCGGCTGGCGGCTGTTACCTTGTTTCGCGTCTCTCAGCTCCACGCTGCCCGGCAAGCTATTCCGATGCAAGCGACAAGGGCCCACGAAACGGCGCTTCTGCGACCAACGACTTTTTAGTCACCGATGAGCCCACAAGGGCGACTTTCGGCGGCATTTAAGGCGAAGCCAGCGTCATGGCCGACAGATCCGACAGGTGTCACAGAGGCCAATGTGCAATAATGAGCCAAGAGATTGATATCAATGAGGCTAATAACGGAAATGCCAGGATCAGTGGGCGATAATTAGTGGAGTCCCCGATCGTCGGTGCCATCGCCAAGAATTTGGCTGGTGACGGACGCCAGCTCTAACCATGACGTAGCTTGACGTGCTGTCGGTTGGTGCGGCAGGTACCTCATCCTGCCGCATTTAGAGGTGCATCCCCTCCGGACACGGGGGGGGCATTACACGACCATTGAAAGCAGGCGCGCCAGTGATTCTTCCCTTTACCTAAGACCGGGTGTCTTTAAACCTCGTGCCCTTGTTCGGTTTTCGCTTCCGCTTCCGCTTCATTGTCGTCATCTCCTCTTGTTTCCTTCTTTCTACACTTTTATCTCTCCCTCCGTATCAATCCATTGGCCGAGCAATCCCGCCAACGCTCTTGCATACCTACTCCGGTGCTTGCTCACCCGCGACATGAGCGATACCCCTGAACTCTCGCTCCATCTCTCCCATCCCTACGACGACAATCGATCCCACAGTTCGGCGAGCTCGACGAAATAATGCCCATCTCTTCTATGATGGCTGCGCGACTAGTTCGTGCTGGCCGTGCCAGTACAATCACCACCTCCCGCCGCATTGCATCTATCACCCCACGCTCGCTCAATTCAACCCAATCGCGATCTTTTGTAAAGCTCTCAGGTGCTTCACCTTCGATAACCAAGGGATCCCGAGTTACCAGCGGAACCACGCACCAACTCCCCTCTCACATCTTCGTGCGCGCGCTTTCAGGAAAGCCTCTTCCCCAGAAGAACTCCTGGATCCTCAACTTCTGCTTTCGCGCAGCTGCCTGGGTTGGCATCTCGATAACAGTTATCGGTGTTGGTGTGGTCAGCTTCTTCCTCTACGACGCCTCTACATATTCCGAGCATCCCACTCAGAGCGATATCGACGTCTCAAGAATTGCCTTGCAGCCCCGACGCGGCGGTGAGAAGAATCTACCCATTGCCGAAGTTTATATCGACGAGGAGGACTCCGAGGAGAAGCGCCGCCTCAAACACAAGCCACGGCTGGTTATTCTCGGTGGCGGCTGGGGCGGTGTCGCTCTTCTCAAGGAGCTGAACCCGGACGACTATCACGTTACTGTTATCTCGCCAACTAATTATTTCCTCTTTACTCCCATGCTTCCCTCGGCCACAGTTGGGACCCTCGAGCTACGATCACTTGTCGAGCCTATCCGGCGCATTCTGAGTCGTGTGAATGGCCATTTCATCCGCGCCAAGGCTGAGGATGTCGACTTTTCGCACAAGCTAGTAGAGGTTTCACAAGTAGATGCATATGGCAAGGACATCAGGTTCTACGTACCCTATGACAAGCTCATCATCGCGGTTGGTTCAACCACAAACCCTCATGGCGTCAAAGGTTTGGAGAACGCCTTCTTCCTCAAGGATATCAACGATGCTCGAAAGATCCGAAACCAAGTCATTCACAACTTTGAGCTAGCTTGTCTACCCACTACTTCCGATGAGGAACGCAAGCGTCTCCTATCTTTCGTTGTTAGTGGTGGTGGTCCTACTGGCGTCGAGTTCGCCGCAGAGCTGTTTGACCTTCTCAATGAGGATTTGACCCGGCATTTCCCCCGTCTCCTGCGCAATGAGATCTCGGTCCATCTTATTCAGAGTCGAGGCCACATTCTCAACACCTACGATGAGACTGTGTCCAAGTACGCCGAAGATCGTTTCGCCCGGGACCAGGTTGAGGTTCTCACAAACTCACGGGTGAAGGAGGTTCAACCTGACAAGATTATTTTTACGCAAAAGCAGGACGACGGTACCTTGGTCACCAAAGAGCTACCAATTGGCTTCTGTCTATGGTCTACCGGCGTGTCGCAGACTGAGTTCTGCCAGACGCTAGCGAAAAAGCTGGGCAATTCGCAGACCAACCGTCATGCGTTGGAGACGGACACTCATCTTCGCCTGAATGGCGCACCCATGGGCGACGTTTACGCTATCGGCGATTGTTCTACCGTCCAGAACAATGTAGCTGACCATATCATAACATTCCTGCGCTCCCTTGCTTGGAAGCATGGCAAGGACCCTGAGACGTTGCAGCTCGGCTTCAGTGACTGGCGTGAAGTTGCCAACGACGTCAAAAAGCGATTTCCCCAGGCCATCAACCATCTTAAGCGCCTTGACAAGCTCTTCGAGGAGTTTGACAAGGACAAGTCCGGCACTCTCGATTTTGACGAACTAACCGAATTGCTTCGTCAGATCGACAGCAAACTGACAAGTCTGCCAGCCACTGCGCAGCGTGCTCACCAACAAGGACAATATCTAGCCCGCAAGTTCAACCGTATGGCGCGCATGACTGAGGGTCTTCGTGCAAACGAGATTCGTGAGGGCGATGTCGACGCCGCTGTCTACAAGGCGTTCGAGTACCACCATCTTGGTAGTCTCGCCTACATTGGCAACTCTGCCATCTTCGATCTTGGTGATGGCAAAAACTTCGCCGGTGGGCTCTGGGCTGTGTATGCCTGGCGCTCTGTTTACTTTGCTCAAAGTGTCAGTCTGCGAACGCGCCTTCTTATGGCTATGGACTGGACCAAGAGAGGTCTCTTTGGACGAGGTTCGTATTCCTTCTTTGATGGTTCTTATCCTACCAGTGCTAACTTGGCTGCAGATTTGATGAGTTTCTAAACTGGTTTCGTTATAATTATTTGGGGTTTGGATTCTAGATTTTCTCGGCGTTGGAGCAAAGAAATTGGAGGTCAGGAGAATGGATGGATGATTAAGACAGTATTTACAACAGACATTACGCGAAAATGCATAACCAAGTCTTGAAGCCTCAAGATGCTGGTCAGACGACAAGGTTTTTCTTTTGAAAGATGGTGTCACGAAGGGAGCTAGGAGCGGTTATGTAGTGGAAAGCAAAAGGCGCAGGAGTATTTTCTCGCTAAATCTCAGACAACTGTCTATAGTCTCTATTATATCATGAAGTCCTTGTACGTCCACTTTTCTGTGTACTTGCGCTTGGCCTGCTTCTTGAACGGGATGTGTCTCCTGCTCTCGACCTTGCCGCGCACCAGCATACTTCGGTACCGATCTCGCAGGAGGTTGCCCTCAGGCTTGAGCAGCCGCAGAGACTCCTGAAGCTCGTCAGGAAGAACCAGCTCCAGATCCCGTTCCGGGAGCTTGTACTTGCCAAGCTGCTTGCGCCTAAGCTTCTCGTCGCGGAGCTCCGAGATCGAATCATCCGAGTCGGCAGCCTCGGCCAGGACAACCGACTTATTACGGTCATTTTCGTCGAGTTCCTCAGCAATCCCTTTGATGCGCCGTTCTTGGCGGCGCTGGGATTTGATAGCGGCCTTATGTTTTGCGAGACGCTCCTCCTCCTTCCGGCGCTTGATGCGGTTGCGTTGGGCTTGCGTCTTCCGCTGGGGTCGCTTAGCAGATGGCTTGTCGTCCTCAACGCCACTCTGGAAACCCTCCCACTCTGAGTCTTCCTCCCATTCCGAAAGGTTTGCACGCGCTTCTGCGGCCTCTGCTTCAGCTGCTGACCGTGCGGCGGCTTCTTTCTTCAACCGCTCTGCTTCCTCTGCCTCCAGACGCTTGCGCTCAGTCTCAAGGGCCTTTTCGCTCTCCTCCGCAAGGCGGTTCTCGTAGTCGGTAAACATGGGGTTGTAGCTGTAGCCGCCAGAGGGCTTCTGCACAGCAGGAACTTGCTTTCCGCTCTCGAGGAGGGAAATGGGTTGCTGCTTCATCGACTTTGGTACCTTTGCTTTTGTCTCTTCTTCCAAGAAGTCGTCGACATCATCCCGCTTAGGCGCCGCCGGCATGTCCCAGAGGTCATAGGTGGCGTCATTGACTTGTACAGTGTTCTCGTGCTGGCCATCGGCAACCCGCTTTAGGCGGGCGAGCTCCTTGTGAGATACCCAGTTTGTTCGTTGGCGCTTCGCGGGGAGGAGTCCATTGGTGGTCTTGTCGCTGGGCCGCTTGCGCATAGACACGGCGGGAACAGCGGAGCGGGCATTGATGATCTCGTCGGCCTTCAGGCCCTTCTTGATGTGCTTGGGGAATTTCTTCTCGAGGCGGGAGTCGCCGGTCGTATCGAGGGTGAAGAGGTCTTCGGAGGCCTTTTCTTTGATGACACCGCTGTTTCGCATTAGCATGTAGATTCTAGGTAGTCAAGCCAGCGTCCTACCCTTGAATAATCTCCTTGTTCAACTCCTCAAGACCCTGCTGCACATCGGTGACATCGACGTTTTTCCTCCACGCCTTCTTGCCCTTTCGCGACGGCTGGCTGAATTGCTTGGGGGCATCGCCTGCCCCGGCGGTCTTGGACTGTATCACTGGCATCTTTGAGAGTCCTCTCTGGGAGAGTAGAACGATGTGTTGCCAGTATCTAGAAACAAAAACGCTGCTCGTTGATGCGAGTAGTGGGGGACTGATTTGATTCTTTAATTTTTTAGTGGGGCTGCAAGAGTCTCGACCCGATACTCCGTTAACCTCCCTAAACGGAAAGCACCACGCTTCACCCCATTGGTGAGCCGTTTCTTATCGGCACGTGCAGCTGCATCGAATCCGTTCATGGAAGGCTGCCATCGCCGTATCCTCCTGCCAAATGCAGGATCCTTGGGCTACGACATCGACCTCCTTTCTCCGGATTACCACCTCAACCCTTGTCCCGACCTACAAAGTCACCACGGTCAAATCGCATCATATCGACCTCTTCCCTTCCGGCGCCGAATCCTTCTTCTCTTCTTAATAACAAAAGGGAGATTGCATTTATTCGAGCGACCTCGCATTCCATAGCTTTGACAGCTGTCCCATACCTCCCACGACCAGACGAGCCGGGCAAGACGACATAACCGCAACCATGGCGCAGGCCGGCGGATCTTACAACAACCCCTTGAAGAAGTTCAAGTACGTTTTTGCTTGAAGCATCCATATTTCACTGATGCTAACCTGTTCAGGCTGGTGTTTCTAGGAGAGCAGAGCGGTATGTCGACAACCGATCCCGGCGACCCCTCGAGTAACAACACTAACAACAACCCCAACAGTGGGCAAGACCTCTTTGATCACACGATTCATGTACGACTCTTTCGACAACATGTACCAGGCGACCATTGGCATTGATTTCCTATCCAAGGTAAGAACCGGTGTGGCCGGTTGGTGCAGGAAGGCACGCACTAACACGCAAGCTCTAGACCATGTACCTCGAAGACCGAACGGTGCGGCTGCAACTGTGGGATACTGCTGGACAAGAACGTTTCCGAAGCTTGATTCCTTCGTATATCCGTGATTCCAGCGTAGCTGTCGTCGTCTACGATATCTCCAGTTGGTTCCCCTGAGATGACCCCACCTCTTCGCCCTTCATAGCTCCCGGTCCGCAGGCATCCATATTTTTACTAACAAGGTCCTTCTTCACAGACGCCAAGTCATTCCAGAACACCAAGAAGTGGATCGACGACGTACGAGCCGAGCGAGGCAACGATGTTATTATCGTGTTAGTTGGCAACAAGACAGATTTGAACGACAAGCGAGAGGTGACTACGCAGCAGGGCGAGGAGGAGGCCAAGAAGAACAACCTCATGTTTGTAGAGACAAGCGCCAAGCTGGGCCACAACGTAAAGAACCTGTTCAAGAGGATAGCCCAAGCTCTACCTGGTATGGAAGGCACGGATGCTGCTGCCCAAGCTTCAAGCCAAAGTACGTGCCCCACGTTCTTGAGCCCAGAGGGCTTCCACGAGAGCTTCAGGACTAACAATTTGCTTTTCCAGTGATCGACGTCAAGACGAACAACAGCCAGCAATCACAAGAGGGTTGCGCATGTTAAACACCCTTCCGCCGAACGGGACTGGAGTACAGGAGTATCTGGGGAAAAGGCAAGCCGTGCTCGGGATGTGAAAGAAGCCTTGCAACCTCGCGCATGGGATAGGATATCAGGCATAGCGTGTGGATCTGAGCGCGGGAGCTTGTATAATACAACCAGGACTACGAGCCTACGATCGTTATATAAGACACATTAATGCCTTGACTCGACCAGCTGCGGCTGATCGATCATTCTCTTCTATTTCTGTCGTCGACATACATGGCTTTCCTGGGACTGGTGCAAAAGGTCATGCTTCGCCGTATTTTCTTCTCTGCGGCCTATCTGCCATTGAGGTTGACATCACTGGTCCGCCTAGTCATGATTGAGTGTCCATGCGGACATGGTCTTTTCCGCTCGTGATCAAGCCGCATTCTGCACCTGCACCTCTCCGTTGGCCAGGCCGAAGTAAGCTGCAACAGGCTTCTGTGCTTGCAACTGCTTGTCCAACTTTACGGCCTCGTTACCATTAAAGCCATGGAAGAGGCCAATCTCGACAATGCCGGGCAAGTTAACCAGCTCCTTGGCGAGAGCATTGATTTCCCAGGCGCCGCCCTTCCCACGGCCGTCGGTCTCAGCGGTAATGTCCTTGGCGAGCAGCAGAGGAGGAAAAGGGGCGTCAATAATCCACATGCCGTTATCGGTAACACATTCACCAGCCTTACTCGGGAGACCTGAACGGACGGCAGGGTTAGGGGAGCCCATGGCCCGGAGGCGTGTCAGGACATCAGGGGCAGCCATTGGAAGGACCTCAATAGGAATAGTCTTCCAGGTAGTACACAACCGGGGTGACTGCTTGCGGTAGTCTGTCAAGGTCAGTTCCTCGTCTTGGTGTTACACGAATCATGTATGAGGAGGCATTGTGCGCATACCAGCCACGGCAATGAACTTCTTGGCCGCAATTGCAACGAGCTTCTCTTGGAACAAGCAAGCACCACCGCCCTTGATGAGATTTAGATCCTCATCGACTTCATCAGCACCGTCAAAGGCGACATCAAGCGCGACAGGGAAGCCATTCACAACTGGCCTCTCATCAAGGTTGGCCAGCTTCAGGCCAGCGGTACGGATAAGACCCTTGGACTGGCTGCCGGTGGGGATAAAGGTCATGCCACCATAGAACTCGGGTCCCTTGCTGACAATGGCCTCGACAACATAGACGACGGTGCTGCCGGAGCCGATGCCGACGTACTTGTAAGAAGGCAGAAGATGGTCATTGACGGCCTGGTAGGCGGCCAATTTCTTGGCCGACTCGACTAGATTCGCCGAAGACATGGTTCTTAAGCTGGGGTTCCGGCTGAGGCTGAGACCTTGGCTTTGTTTAGACCAGCGTATGTGCGCTGGCGGGAGGTGCAGGACCCCGCGATGATAATGATGATGATGAGGGGTGGTGGGGAGATTTGGTGGCCTTGTGTAGGGTAGATGGCTTGGAAGGGACCTGGCACGAAGAATTGAGTTGGCAAAGATGGAAAGTGAGGCTATATGATGAGGGTGACTTCGGAATCTCCGTGGTATGCTGGAGAGAATTCCGGAGGGAAGAGTTGAAGGGCAGGGCCGAAATGACGCAGCCTCAATCAGATCCGTCGACTTCCTGGTGGAGAGACTTTGAAGCCACCTCATGTGGGAGAATAGATGGGACCCTTTTTTGCCGGTAACAAGATTGGAAGAATTGCACGGTAAATTGGAGACCCAGGGTATGTATCTAGCAGGGCACGAATGACGCTCAACAGAGAATCACACGTGCAAGTTTTTTAGTAGGGACAAGAGGTCAACTGTTGCAAGCCAAGAGCCCTGGTGTTGCGCATCAAGGGTGCTGTGGCTGGCCAACAAACACCAATTCCGAAAAGCTGGCTGCAGAAAAACAAGAGACCCAGCCACTAGAGAAGCAAGGCCACAGACGGGCGGGCTTCAGACGACAGTTTGGGCTGAGACAAGGCGCAGTGACGTGATGGGCTGGGCAGGGCTTCGGCCTCGTTACGGAAATGCGACAAAAGCAAAAAAAGGTGCTTAGTCAGCGGCATGATTGGCTGCAACGCAAATTTGACTGTCGCGTGTCACCCCACGTGACCTTGAACTCCCAGATTGCGCTCGGCAGCGGCGGAAGTTATCTGGTTGGCCAGGAGGCAGGACGTTGGTTACAGACCCTGGCTGCATCATTTCCGTCATCACCGCGAGTTTCGCTTCTGAATTCCTCCCTTTCCACCTCTGCGCGTTTCCTGACTCGATCCAACTCACGACAAGGACGAAGACATCACCTAGCGAACACAGCTGTTGTTTGACGAGCGCCGCGCCGCCATGTCCCGCTTTACAAGATCCCTCCGGGTGCCCCGGCCAAAGGTATGGAGCATGAGTCCTCACAGGAGGACTATGCCTTGCGCGCAGATTGAGGTGGCCGGCAAATGCTAACAAACTTTGCTCTGCAGAGCCTGTTTGGCTTCATCAGCCTCCAGACCGGCACAGAAGTCATTTCACTGGCCCTCGTCTTCAACAAGGTCACCGGCGTCTACGGATTGCTCGCCATCCTCACTGGCTACCAGCTCTCTCTCCTCCAGCTCTCAACATATGTCTACTCGATTGGCATTTTGGTGCTTCTCGCCGTCCTGATCCCTCATGTCCGACGACAGAGCCCCTTTGAATGCCTGGCCCTCGCGTGGGTGTACATCCTCGACACCGTCATCAATGCGGCATACACGGCGGCTTTTGGCCTGGACTGGTACTTCTCTACCCAGCTGACCGAGTCAACCGACATCAAGAAGACGAACCTGCCCAATTTTGTCGCCGAGGGTATGCAGGGACTGCGCAAGGAGACGGCCATGCATGGAAAGGTTGTGCCACAGGAAACGGCTACGAGCATGCTCCTGATTGTGGGCTCGACGTTGATCCGCGTGTATTTCTGCTTCGTCGTTATGGCGTACGCCAAGCAGGTTCTTCAGAAGTACATGCAATTGATGATCCTAGAAGGTCCCGGTGTTGACGACCAGGAGGGCCCGTTCGCCGAGGATCTTCCAGACGGAGAGGGCCGTAGGGGTCGGCTTGGCCGTTTGATGGTCTCGTGTGGCCGGGCTTACTGGCTGGACACCCGGGAGTCGGACGAATGGGCTCCTAACCTGGGTCCCAACAAGCCGGCGGGCTCGTCGGGCACCCTGGCGGGTGAGGTCTAAAGAACGGTTCGATGTGGGAGATGCCGCGGGTTTCTAAGAGGATTCGAAAGGGACATGCGGAGGATGATGAGCAGCGGCCACGCCGGGAGGCGATGCAGACTGATCTCATATCCGTGCGGCATGAGATATGTCCCGGTGCCCACCTTTTTGGATCTTCTCTGACAACCATCATGTTCATGATGGATGGACCAAACGCATGATAGACGGTGTAATTATCAGGGGATATGTGGGACTTTGAACTATTGAGACGGGTTGACAACGGACACCAGTCCGGGAATATAGCCGATGAACTCGGCCGGCGCGGAGAATATGCGGCGAGTGCGGCGAAAGCGCGGCATGCTGTGGACATGACGAGCGGCAGTTGCGGGCGGTGAGAACGGATGAGCCGACAGAGCGGCTGGTGAAGCGGCATTGCGTGATGCGACGGCCCCGGCATAATGGGTAAAGATGTGAGCGGCACATGGCGTCTTATTATTGCGCATTGGATAAGCGTGGATCAGCGGACATGGGGTGTTATTCTTGCATTGACATGGTCTTGATGGGACTGGAGCTGGAGTGCATGCTTGGATCATGAACAGGTAAATGGTGAGGTTGATGGACAATGGTATAATGGTAATATCTACTACATAATGTACGGCATCTAATACATTGTAGATAGCGAGATTGATAAAAAAGAGCCATGGCTTTTGAAGCTACTTAACTGCTAGACGTGCTCAATATTTTCGAGTGATTTTCGTTCCCTAGAAATCAATTCGGCTGGAGCTGGCAGCTTTAACCAATGGTATCTAACTATTTAATCAATCAGTCAGCCTCAAGCACAGATAGCTCGACTTCAGACAACCTCCGTCCTCGGACACTCCCGCCTACGGGGGAGGCGACAAGTGGATATTCGAGGTTCAAGTCGGAGTTCTCCAGACAGCACCAGATGAGATCTTTCTCGGGTAGCCATTGCGTCGTTGCACGATTGCGTGAGAGGCAGAAACAGCAGATTACCAATTGCTATACAACTCTTCGTTGTTTACGTTGGAGCGCCGATGGTGTCATCGCCATGCTTTTCCCCAAACCCCCAGGGTCCCCGTCCCAAAGAGGTTCTTTTCGTCCACAGGACGCAGAGCGGCCACCGGCCGGTAGTCGGAGGTACCCCTACTTGGTTGTCAGCGTGCGTGACCCTGTGGTTTTGGGGGTGGGCAGTTTTAGGCGACCAGCCAAGGAGCGAATCCACCAGCAATTCTCTCATCATTTTTTTGGCGTCTTGCGCGGGCCGTCGGTGGCCCAACAGCGTGTCTCATCAGGAAGTCGGGGTGGGTCTGGTTGGTCATGTACCCCGGTACGTACCGCCCTCCCAGTGCCGGTGTTGGCCTGCAGACTCCCATTGGCCCAACCCGTCACGTAAAGGCAGCACAGCCAATGACGGACCATCTCGAAGCAAATCCGAAGCTCGCCATTTGTTCGTCGGCGGTCGCGGAGTCCATGCGCCGGGCTTGATTCCAGCGGAAGGCGCGACGCCGAGGCAACACCCCCAAGTTACCAATGGCCCCGCCGTCCGGGGCATGGCATCCCGCTAATCGATCACGCAATCGAGGGCGAGGATTCATACAAGCAAATCTGGCGGTCATTCTGTGGCCTCTGGATGGTTTGTTTTGCCTGCTGTTTTCTGGCGCGGGGAAAAATTCGGCAGAGTGAAAAAAAAGACGTGCGAGCCAAGGGAATGAGCAAGCGAGGGGCCGGAGGGGGTGTTAAGGCGTAGAGGGCGTGGGCGCTCCGGTTTACAAACTTCTTTTTCCCCTTCTCTGGACGTTGAGCCAGAGAGAGGAAACCTTTTTCTAATCTACAAGAAAAGAAAGACAAAAGACCCAAGATCCCCGGATCCCGCGTGAGCGAGACCCTCTCTGGGATTTGTTTTTCTTTCTCTGTACCTTTCTTCTCTCCATCCCTCTCCCTCCTCTCACATCTCTGTGAAGCGCAAGCAGCCTGACTGCTCTGTCCATCCATCCATCCATCCATCCAGGTCGAACATCCGGGACGGACAAGACACGAATTAACGACCGACATACGAACACGAAGACGAAGAAGGAACGGGACACAATGGATGCTGCTACACAGCACCACATCAAGACTCCTGAGGAGGCTGGTGAGTCTTGCCCTCTGCCTTGTTGCTTGGGACCTGGATGGATCACCAATGCGCTGGTGAGCTTGGGAATCATTTTGCGCAGCTCGCAAGTTCCAGCGCAGAGGAAAAATATCTATATCGAGATGAACAAGCGCATTGCCAATGGCCTATTCAATTGATATTCCCCAACAAAGAACACAATTGGCTAACGTTGTCTCACAGTGGCTCGAATTGCCTACCTCTCCAGCGATGTCATCGTCTCCGTCCAGCCCGCCATTGGCACCGAATCCGACTTCTCATCTCACCTGAACCGCTACGCAGGCCGCAAAGATAGTGGGCTGGTCGCCCAGAGCGCTGATGCAGTTCCTGATGTAAGTCAGCTACCGCCGAGAGAACCCTACCCCTCCCCCCAAATGGCTCTCCGAAAAATCCCCGACATATCACACAAGCATGCCTCTGAGCCTCTCTTTGAGGTTGTCGCTCCTCAACCCAGCCTCCCCACGGCAAGAGACTGAGAGCGTCAATTGATTGAGATGGCTTGCGCTCATAAAACCTATCAATCGAGAAATTGACATTCGTTATTGTGTGAGAATGGATGGCTAACCACTAAACCCTCAGATTCTCCCCGTCAGACACAATGCCGACCCTCTGCTCTCGGTATACACTCCCACCCGGGCTGGCAAGCTCGTCTCCGTCACTACCACATCCTCTATCCTCCTCCCTTCCGTTTCACATCTCTACAAGCTGGCCAACTACCCTGTTGTCCTGCATGTCTCCCTTCAGCCTCGGACATTTGCCGACTACTCTGTCATTACTGCCATCCGCAACTCGGGATGGACCTTCGTCCAATCCGAGACCCTCCAGGAGGCCCAAGACATGGCTCTGACTGCCCATGCGCTTGCCATCCGCACTGGAAAGGGTGTCGTCCATTTCTTTGCCCCCTCTACCTCTTCCAAGGACAAGCCTATCGGCATTGAGGATGCCTCAGTCGTTCGCGATATTCTCGACATTGAGAGCGTCCGTAGATTCCAGGCTGGCACCGTTCCCTCTTCACAGTCTAGCATCTATGCTGATGATGGCCATGCCGCTGTCTCTTCGGACCACGATATTCCTGTTGCGAATGGCGCTACGAGCAACGGTGCCCTCGCTGTGCCTCCCAGTGCCAGCGCCTCCAAGGTTCCCTCCGCCGGAACGTCTGTCAAGTCTAGCCAGGACAGCGAGTCTAGTACTCCTGTTGCCCCCTCATCAGCCGCCACTACTGTAGAGACAACTCCTCCCCAGGTTACCTCTGAGGACGTCTACAAGTGTGCCGCACGAATCTGGGGCCAGATCAAGACGGCTCTTGGCCGCGACTACAGCGCTTTCGAATACTCGGGTCCTCCCGACGCTGAAAACTGCCTCTTCATCTTCGGTTCTGATGCTGGCGCTTTCGCCCAGACTATCGATGAGGCCCGACCCGACGAGATCTTCGCCAATGCTGCCATCCTTACTCCTCGCCTCTACCGACCTTGGATCGGCTCTAGACTCGTCGAGGCCATCCCTCGATCCATCAAGCGAATCGCCGTTCTGGAGCAGATCCACCGCAAGACGACCAAGTGGGGTCCTCTTCTGATCGATGTCCTGACCTCTGTGAAGAGTGGTCCTGGTGGTGTCGAGGCCATCGTTGGTCATCAGCTGGGCTACATTGCCCCTGAGGTCGTCACCCAGGCTCTGCGGGGTGTGCTCCAGAACCTCACGGCTGAGAAGCCTATCCAGAACCTTGAGGTTGGAAAGAAGAGTGCCTGGAAGGAGCCTACCGGTTACGACCTCCAGACTCCTCAGCTAGAGACTGCTTACACCAAGATCCTTGATCAGCTCTTCGGCAAGCGGGCGTATGTTGCCAATGCCATCAAGTCCGCGACTACTGGTCTTTCGCCTACCGTTGCTGCTAGCCCCGAGTTCGGTTTCGGCTCCCTGTTGGCTCGCAAGCAACGCCGTAGCCAGTTCGTCTCTCAGGTCAAGGATGCTGCTACCAATGGAAGCTTCATCACCGATGCCCCCAAGAGCTGGTTGGCACGATGGGCTATGAACGCCGATGATGCCACCAAGTCGACTGAAATCGCCGACGATGTTATCTCTAGACTCGAGACTGATGGCTCTTCTCTTGCTGCCGAGCTCCTCTCGGCCAAGGGTCTTTTCCGTAAGGAATCCCTGTGGCTGACTGGCTCTGATGCCTGGGCTTACGATTTGGGCAACTCTGGTGTCCACCACGTCCTCGCTTCCGGCGAGAACGTCAACATGCTCATCATCGACTCCACTCCCTACTCGGAGAGGGCTGCTACTGATGCCAACCGCCGCAAGAAGGACATTGGTCTCTATGCCATGAACTTCGGAAACGTCTACGTTGCCTCCACCGCCGTCTACAGCTCCTACACCCAGGTGCTGCAGGCTCTGCTTGAGGCTGACAAGTTTGACGGTCCCTCTGTCGTCCTGGCTTACCTGCCCTACTTTGGTGAGACCGACTCTCCTCTTACTGTCCTTCAGGAGACCAAGAAGGCCGTTGACACCGGCTACTGGCCTCTTTACCGATGGAACCCTCAGAACGAGGCAAAGGGCGAGCCGAACTTCTCGCTCGACTCTGAGCTCATCAAGCAGGAGCTCAAGAAGTTCTTGGCCCGCGATAACCAGCTCACCCAGTTGGCAGCCAAGGAGCCCAAGTTTGCTGCTGCTCTGGCCCAGGACTTTGGAACCGAAGTGCGAAGTCAGCAGAAGAGGAAGGCTAAGGATGCCTACAACCAACTCCTTGAGGGTCTCCTAGGCGCTCCCTTGACCATTCTTTTTGCTTCAGATAACGGCAACGCCAGTACTTTGGCCAAGCGACTTGCTAACCGCGGTCGTGCCCGCGGCCTGAAGACGGCTGTCCTGGCTATGGAGGATTACCCTCTTGAGGACCTGCCTAATGAGGAGAACATTGTCTTCATCACCTCTACCGCTGGCCAGGGTGAATTCCCTCAGAACGGTCTGCCTTTCTGGGATGCCATCAAGGACAACACTGACCTGGACCTGGCTACCGTCAACTACTCCGTCTTCGGTCTTGGTGACAGCCACTACTGGCCTCGCAAGGAAGACAAGATCTACTACAACAAGCCCGCTAAGGATCTTGACCGGATCCTGACCAACCTCGGTGCTAAGCACTTCGTTCCTATTGGTCTTGGAGATGACCAGGACCCTGACAGTTTCCAGACTGGCTACCAGGAGTGGGAGCCCAAGATCTGGACTGCCTTGGGTGTGGACAAGGTCGATGGCCTCCCCGAGGAGCCCCCGCCCATCACCAACGAGGACATCAAGCTGGCTTCTAACTACCTCCGTGGTACCATTGTTGAGGGTCTGAACGACACCTCCACTCTTGCTATCTCGGCTCCTGACCAGCAGCTTACCAAGTTCCACGGTACTTACATGCAGGATGACCGTGACGTCCGAGATGAGCGCAAGGCCCAGGGTCTGGAGCCTGCGTACTCGTTCATGATCCGGTGCCGACTGCCCGGTGGTATCTCAACGGCCAAGCAATGGATTCAGATGGACGACATCGCCAACGAGCTCGGCAACGAAACCATGAAGCTCACCACTCGACAGACCTTCCAGTTCCACGGTGTTGTCAAGAGCAAGCTTAAGCCCGCCATGCGGGCCATTAACCGCGCCCTGATGACCACCATCGCCGCTTGCGGTGACGTGAACCGAAACGTCATGTGCAGCTCTCTCCCTACCCAGTCCGAGTACCACCGCCAGGTGTTTGCTTGCTCGCAGCTCATCAGCGACCACCTCCTGCCATCGACCACCGCTTACCACGAGATTTGGCTCACCGATGACGACAACAAGAAGACCCAGGTTGCTGGTGATGCTATCCAGGACTTTGAGCCCCTGTACGGCCCTACCTACCTCCCCCGAAAGTTCAAGGTCACCATCGGCATCCCTCCTCACAACGACACCGACGTGTACGCCCACGATATCGGTCTGATTGCTATCAAGGGCGAGGACGGCAACCTGGCTGGTTTCAACGTCCTTGCTGGTGGTGGTATGGGTAGCACTCACAACAACAAGAAGACGTACCCTCAGACTGGTCGCATGTTCGGTTTCTGCAAGGCCGAGGATGTGCACATTGTCTGCGAGAAGATCATGCTCGTCCAGCGTGACAACGGTGACCGCAAGAACCGAAAGCACGCTCGTCTCAAGTACACCATCGACGACATGACTGTGGAGGTCTTCCGTGGCAAGGTCGAGGAGCTGTGGGGCAAGAAGTTCGAAGCTGAGCGACCATTCGAGTTCAAGAGCAACGTCGATACCTTCGGCTGGCAGAAGGATGAGAATGGCCTCAACCACTTCACCTTCTTCATCGAGAACGGCCGTATCGAGGATACTGCCGACTTCCAGATGAAGACTGGTCTTCGTGAGATTGCCAAGGTTCACAAGGGCGAGTTCCGCCTCACCGGCAACCAGCATCTCATCCTCAGCAACGTTGCCGATGAGGACCTCCCCGCCATGAAGGAGCTCATGAAGAAGTACAAGCTTGACAACATCCAGTTCTCCGGCCTCCGCCTCAGCTCTTCCGCCTGTGTGGCTTTCCCCACTTGTGGTCTTGCCATGGCCGAGTCTGAGCGATACCTGCCTGTGCTCATCTCCAAGCTCGAGGCCTGCCTGGAGGAGAACGGTCTGCGCCAAGACTCCATCGTCATGCGTATGACTGGTTGCCCTAACGGTTGTGCTCGTCCCTGGCTGGCTGAGGTCGCCTTTGTCGGCAAGGCCTACGGCGCCTACAACATGTATTTAGGCGGTGGTTACCACGGCCAGCGTCTCAACAAGCTGTACCGCCAGAGTATCAAGGAAGACGAGATCCTCTCCATCATGAAGCCTCTCCTGAAGCAGTATGCTCTGGAGCGCCAGGAGGGAGAGCGCTTCGGTGACTTCTGTATCCGTTCCGGCATCATCACTGCCACCACGGACGGCCGAAACTTCCACGACAACGTAAGTCATGATTTTAATTCAGTCCTCGTATTGATACAGTTGACTAACAATGGAATAGATCCCTGAGGATGATGAAGACGAGGAGTAGATTATGACCAAATGATGAGTAAAAGATTATTGGTTGGCATAAATTGGAAAGGAAAAATATGGGATACTCAATGTTGGATTGATATCATGCTGTTTGATGTTTGTTTTTTTGCATAGCTCATGTGGTTTTACTTGGCCAGGCGCAACTGATAGGATCGTACTTATACATTCCATGTAGGAATACTTTCGCATTGACAACAGTAAGACTTTTTATGTGATTCATTCTGGACCGTTGAATTTCATACAATATTTCCCAAATACATGCCATACATACTCCTTATCTCCTTGCACTCAGCCTCTCACTTAGACCGGCACACACCATGTCCGGGGGTATACATACAACATCCGTCTATTTGTACCACCGCCTCCAAACGCAAACCCTTCAAAATACCAAGAATGAACACAAGCACTTTCCCACAAATATTGCCCACAGCGATTCATGGCGCTATCATTATCTCCTCGAGAGCTCTCGTGTCGTTATACTTTCAATAAAAGCTCGGATTGTTTCATCATTTCCGTTTAATGTAGATGCAATGCCGAATGCGCCAAACCACGCCGATGCAAGAACCCATTCTTCAAGACTGGGAGGGAAAAAAAAGAAGACACGCAAGAAACCACGCACACGCACATCATGGTGCGCATCAACTCCGCAGATTGCTCGACACGCTACTCATTTTGTCGTTGACCCGCTCCTTCAGGCCGCCCATCCATCGGGGCGCCTTCAGACTCAAGCGCACTCGGCCTTCCACGACCATGTTGACCACGTTAAGAACGGCAAAGGCAGTGGAGCCGATGGCACGGAAGACGGCGAGGGAGGCAACGGCCCAGAGGATGAATCGAAGGTAGTAGTTCTCGCCGATGCCCTTGGCACTATAGATCTCGGAGACGGCCATACCCAGGATGCCGTTACCGATCATCCATGTGAGTACCAGGTACGTACGCACGCTCTTGTAGTAGTCTTCTTGCATCTGAGCCTCGCTGATGGGGGGTTCAGGGACTTCAAGTCGATCACGGAGGTTGCGGAGGGCCTCGTCGTAGCCGCTGTCAATGTCGAGCTGCTCGCTGGGCATGTCCAGTTCGACGGTTTCGCCCTTACCCACAGCACCACCAAGATCGGTCTTCATGACGTTGTCACCCTTGGTTCCCCAGGTAACGTCATGAGTGTTGCAGAAGGCATACACTTGCAATGTGCAAATGTAACTGGGAAGCAGGACGAAATACTGGACCGACGAAGTGATCATGTGCCAGGGATCCAGGTATATGAAGGACATGATGAAATACATGCCCACAGTTGATAGCAAAGACACGATGAGATTGGTAAAGACGTTGTTACCCATCTCTATTTCGCCGTCCTTGGCTGTCAGTTGTCGGACAATGATGTATATCGTAGCAAAACTCGTGTATACCATAATCACTCCGTAGATGACCATACTGATGAGGTAGAGCTTCTTGGAACCTTGGGGTCGATTTCCCAGAGAGAGGATGAACTGTGTCGATATCAGGAGAACACAAGCGTACCGCAAGATGTGGAAGATGACAGTGGCGATGTTGTGTCCGAACGGATCGATTTTATGGTCTGTTAAACCGCCTGCGATGAAGTAGAATGTGAGGTAGAAGTTGGCCAGGGAGAAGAAGGTGAACATGACTTGGATGAACTGGTAGAAGAATTCGATGTGCAGCAGCACCTTGCGTGCCAGTGTATGATCCGTCAACCAGATCTGCTTGAAATGGACGAGGGAGTAGACAGCAGCGAAGAAAGCACCATTGAGCCATCGACGACGCTGTGAGATGAACTCAGGAACCGTGTCTGATGAGGAGTTAGCATGATCAACTGTGGGTGCAAAAGTATTGAGGGGTTGAGGAGATATCTTACCAGGCACATCAGTCTCACCAGTACATCCCTTGACGTACTTCAAGACCCATCTCTCGCCTCGTTTGGCAACCAACTCCCAGCAGAGAATACGATCTTCAGCCAGATACATATTGGCCGTGAACACATCGGCATGTTGACCATGCAGTGTTTCACCCTTGAAATACTGGCTTAGGGGGCCATGCCCAGTCTCATCATTCTGTAGCGCGTGAAAGCGGTAGGCACTGAGCGCACCGGGAAGGACGGTAATGTAGCCGAAAACAGACTCGAGGGGCTTGTCAAGGATATTGGACAGCTTGTACTCAAAGTTCTGGGATGCCACAAGCGGGTTCAGGAGATTAGCACCCAGTCGGCCCTTCATAGCCTTAATCTCCCCACAAGCACCAGCAACATTGGAGTCTGTATCAAATGCCTTCCAAAGATGATAGAGCGAGTTGCCG
>JABFFE010000762.1:0-11326 GCA_013623625.1 Fusarium setosum | reverse complement strand
GCGGGTGTCAAAAATCACGAGAACCTATGCTCAATTTGCAGCCATGCCTTGAAATTATGACGAGATCAAGTTGAATTCATCAAGATGTCATCAGAAGAGTAGTAGAGACTAATCTAATATCTGGTCCAAGTTTTTCATAATCTTAGACTCGCTATGGCATCAGGGCATATCTCACCAAGATGGTGTTTTTGGACCACAGGGAGGCACGCCATTCAGGTTTTTCGCCGCTGCCGTCATCCATTGGCCAGCCCCTGCGCAGCTGAGGGATCTAATCTAGCCGACCGGTAATTATCATTATCAAGATCGACCTATAACAAGGATGTGAGCTACCGACATATGGTGAAATCAATAGCGCGCCACAACCCCACAACCCCATCACCGTCGTTACCTAAGAACCAATCTTGGCATGCCAGTTAGACGTTGGGCACGAGGTGCCGATCATTCCATCCTAGATTTGGCTTGAACTAAACCGCCTTCCCGCCCGTCCCGTCCCGTTTCCGTCCCCACATCACAGGATGCCAAGACGCCATCCGCCACCCCAACCCCCGGACCATGCCCGACGCGTCTCTTTTTTTTTTTTTTTNNNGTTTTCTCCTTTGGCCCCCCTTCCCTTCCCTCAGGTAGCCTGCAGATGGCCCATTGTCTTTTTCCTGCCCTGTTCAACTTTCAATTGCGCTCAATGCTTTCGGCTCTTTAGACAGGCCACGAAAAAGTCCCGTCCCATCAGCGACCGCCATGGCCTCATCGTTGTGTGACGACTCTTTCGGACCACATGCGAGTGACTGTAGAGGCGGCTTCGACCTGACGCTGCTTTTTGAAGAGTCCATACTTGTTGTGCCCATCAATGCCTTGTTGCTCCTCGCGGCTCCGTGTCGAGCTGTTTACCTCCTGCGCAAGAACACGGTAAAAGTTGAGAGTAGCTACTGGCTGTACTGCAAAATTGCAAGTTGACTGCTCCGAGTTTCCCTGCGGCCCGTATCCTAACCACCTCTAGGTCTTGTGTTTTCTCCTGATCGCATCGCAAATCGGCTTTCTCATCTTGTTGACTCAATCTTCAGCCGTCACCACCAGAGCCTCTCTGCCGACTGCCGCCCTATCGTTTGTCGCATCCATTAGCCTATTGGGTCTTTCTTACGTCGAGCATGTCTACTCGTATCGACCGTCGACGGTGCTCAACCTCTTCCTACTTTTCTCGGTCCTTTTTGACGCTACGCGAACGCGAACGCTATGGCTACAAGGCTACAATCGATCTGCCGCCATTGCCGCCCTTGTCGCGACGGTGTTGAAGATTGTCATGCTGGCTGTCGAGGCAATTGAGAAGCGTGGTTTCTTACGTCCCCAGTACCGCGCACTGCCTCCAGAGGTTACGAGCGGCGTCTTTTCGCAATGGCTCTTTTGGTGGCAGCTCCCTCTGTTCCGTGCTGGCTATTCCAAGAAATTGGAGATTGAGCATCTGTTTCCTCTCGAGAAGCACTTCAAGTCTTCATATCTGCAGGACCTACTACAGACAACATGGGCTAAAAGTTTGTCGCTCTGCCTGCAGTACTGCACATACATTCAACTTACAGGATACTAACAGTCGCATAGCATCGAAACAGGGGGGGCATGCCTTGATGTTGGCCGTTCTCAGGACACTAAAGGGGCCAGTTCTATCCATTATTTTCCCGCGTTTGTGCTTCATCGGCTTTACTTTCTGTCAGCCGTTCCTCATCTCAACGACACTGGACTGGGCCGAAAAAGATGGTGATTCTGACGATATGAACCAGGGATATGGCCTCATAGGCGCTTGGTTCATCGTCTACGTCGGCATAGCAGTACGTTCTTCCTTACAGGCGGGCCATAGCAGCATCTCACTGACGTTTGGTATTCAGGTGACGACTGGTCAATATCAGCACCTGACGTACCGCGCCATCACCATGGCCCGCGGTCAGCTCATTACGATGCTGTATGACAAGGCTACGGATATCAGCATCACGACTGCGGACCCTACCGCAGCCTTGACCTTGATGAGCGCCGACATTGAGAGGATCGACACAGGATGGCGCACCGCTCACGACGTCTGGGCCAACTTGGTGGAGATTGCCGTTGCAGTCTACCTGCTAGAGCGCCAGCTCGGCGTTGCGTGCCTCATTCCTGTCGGGGCAGCAATTTGTGAGTTCAAGCTGGGACCAAAGGGGGTGGGACAAATGATCAACGTGCTAATTCGGCCTCAATTCAGTCTCTATCATCGGTTCTGTCATTGCCGTTAGCTTCGTCATGGCTCGCCAAGCCATGTGGCTCGAGGCCATTGAGAAGAGAATCGCCGTAACATCGCAAATGCTGGGGGCCATGAAGGGCGTCAAAATGTGTGGCCTGACCGACGTGCTCGGCAGTCGTATTCAGGCCATGCGGGCCGAGGAGCTGCGCATTTCCGGCAAATTTCGCAGGTTGTTAATCTGGAATATGGGCTTGGGTGAGTACTTCGCAATGGCTTGACATGTCATATACACAACTTCCAAGGAACCTTGCTAACTGTGACACCTGCAGCCTATCTTGCTCCTATTTTCGCCCCCATCTTGACTTTTACGGCGTACAGTATGCTCGCGCGGTCACGGGGGGGAGACAGTAACCTGGACACAAACCGCATGTTTACATCGTTATCACTGTTTGCACTCCTGCAGGAGCCTCTGACCTCGTTTGTAACGTCGCTGTCTTCCTTGATGGGGTCCATCGGAAGCTTTGTGCGCATTCAGTCTTTCCTCAGCACAGACATCCGTGTCGACGACAGAGTCATCCAAGATGGCGACAAAAGCGACAGCTCCTTGAACTCCAGGTCCTCAGGCAGTGACCCTGAGAAGAACTCTTCTTCTCCCGAGGAAGAGCCCAAGCTGCTGAAAGATGCGTTGTCAAAAGGTTCGTTGAACGGCAACGCAGTCATTGTCAAGGCTGGCTCTTTTGGATACGACATTACCAAAAAGCCCATCTTGAGCGACATCAATGCCCAAGTCCCCTTGGGCAAGCTCACCCTTCTCGTGGGGCCGGTCGGCAGCGGAAAATCGACTCTTCTCAAAGCATTCCTCGGAGAGGTGGGCATCATGGCCGGGTCTGTCCAAATATCGAGCAGCGAAATTGCCTACTGCGACCAAACCCCATGGCACATGAACGGTACCGTTCGAGATAGCATCATTGCGTTCTCACCCGTAGACGATCGCTGGTACCAGCAAGTGCTAGACGCATGTGCCTTGAGGGAAGATCTTGCCCAACTCCCCAGGGGAGACCTCACAACGATAGGAAGCAAAGGTATTGTTCTCAGCGGAGGCCAGAGCCAACGAATCAGTCTAGCAAGAGCTGTGTACGCGCAGAAAGATGTCATTATCTTGGATGACGTCTTCAGCGGATTAGACGCGCACACTGAGAATGCTGTCTTCCATAATCTCTTTGGGACTCACGGTATGCTGCGAAATTTCGAGGCAACCGTCATCATAGCCTCTTCTCGTGGTGCGTACAGTGCTCCATGATTCACATTTGAGCTCAGATTGACCGTGAGACAGACAAACGACTCCCGTACGCAGACCACATCATCAGCCTCGACGGCACCGGCATAGGCTGCGAGCAGGGAAGCTTAGACAAGCTGACCAACTCTGACGGCTACGTGTCTCGCTCCCTCGTGTCCTCGGCAGACTGGACATACGCGAGAGTCCCCGCTGCTGCTGCTCCTACCCAGCCCTCGGCTGGTGCCTTGGTGGACTCGGAAGTAGCGCTTCTCGAGGACATCGAAGACGGGGCCAGTCGTCGCACTGGTGACGTAGCAATCTACACATACTACATCCGCGCCATCGGCTGGATCCCGACCTTGGTCTTTGTCGCTGCCATCTGCGCCTTCATCTTCTGCCAATCCTTCCCCACCATCTGGCTTAACTGGTGGGCGGCTGCCAACGCCAAGGACCCATTCACACGGCTCGGCTACTACCTAGGCATCTACGCGATGCTGGGTGGGTTGGCAATTGTCTTCCTAGTCGTGAGCACCTGGCAGATGATCGTCACCATGGTACCGCTGTCGGGCAACAACTTCCACCGGAGCCTGCTCAAAACAGTGCTCAACGCGCCCATGTCCTTTTTCGCCGCGACCGACTCCGGCGTAACCATTAACCGTTTCAGCCAGGACCTCCAACTTATCGACATGGACTTGCCCCTGTCGGCGCTCAACACCTTTGCCACGTTCGTGCTGTGCATCGCTGAGATGGTTCTGATCGCTGCAGGCTCGTATTACACGGCCATCGCATTCCCTTTTCTGTTCGCGGCGCTGTGGGTGGTCCAACACGCGTACCTACGAACATCTCGCCAGCTCCGTTTTATAGATCTTGAGGCAAAGAGCCCGCTCTACGCCCTCTTCACCGAGTCCGTCACTGGTCTGGCGACGCTGCGCGCGTTTGGTTGGCGCGGTGCCCTCGAGAAGAAGCACCACGAGTTGCTGGACCGGTCACAGAGACCCTTCTATCTCCTCTACGCGATTCAGCGGTGGCTGACCTTTGTCCTTGACATGTTTGTCGCGTTCATTGCCGTGTTGGTCATGGTCCTCGTTACCCAGCTAAGAGGCGTATTGCCGACCGGTTTGATCGGTGTGGCTCTCGTCAATATCATCCAGTTTAGCCAGCATTTGAAGCTGTTGATGACCTTCTGGACAAACCTGGAGACTCAGATCGGCGCAATCTCTAGGATCAAATCCTTCACGTCCCAAACCGCTTCGGAGCACGAACCACAGGAAAAGGAACAACCGCCGCCCGTGTGGCCGTCTAAGGGAACCATTGTGTTCGACAATGTCTCGGCCGGATATACGTCAGTTGACACTTTATTTCTGTTACACAGTTGGTTACTAATCCATCCGTTTGCAGAGAAAGCGAGCATGTCTTAAAAAACCTATCCATATCGATCGAGGCAGGGCAAAAAATTGGCATTTGCGGACGGACCGGAAGGTGACACCTTTCCCATGTGTTCTTCTACTCATACTTCTTTGGCTGACACATTTACCCTCGCAGTGGTAAGAGTTCCTTGGTCTCATGTCTTTTCCGCATGGTAGACCTCCACGGTGGCCGTATAATTGTAGACGAACTCGACATTAGCACGCTGCCCCGTGAGGAAGTTCGCACCCGGCTGGTCGCCGTGCCACAAGATGCATTCCTCATCGATGGAAGCAGCGTACGTTTGAATGCCGATCCTGCTGAGGGTCTCGCAGATGCTGCGATTGAAGATGCACTGAGAGCTGTTGAACTGTGGGACATTGTAGCCGAAAAAGGCGGACTTGATGTGCCCATTGAGGAGCTACACCTCTCGCATGGCCAGAAGCAGCTTTTTTGCATTGCACGCGCTATCCTACGCCCCTCGCCCATTGTTGTTCTTGATGAAGCCACAAGCAGGTACAGTGGCTCACCCTCCATCTTCCCCCCTATTCATGCACTGGATACTAACATCGTGACTAGCGTGGACTCGCAAGTCGATGAGCTCGTTCAGCGTGTCGTGCGTGAGCGGTTTGAGAATCGCACCGTAATTTCTATTGTCCATAAGCTTGAGTCGGCTCTGAATGACTTTGACATGGTAGCTGTTCTTCATGCAGGCGAACTGCAAGAGTTTGGACCTCCGCGACAGCTCCTGGAAAAGGGGCCCGAGGCCTCGGCTTTTGCTGCTCTGTACGAAAACCTGGCCATGGAAAAGAACAAAAAGGAAAGAGAAAAGGAAAAGGGAGACACATCGTCAGAATAGTTTGAAGTCGGATTATCTGGGGAGAAATGATTGTACCGTGTAGTACAACTCGTGATGTGACTTTAACAGTGAGGCTGTAGATCTTGTGCAAGATGCCCCTTAGATATTTTCCATTTTCGTCTTAGATAGTCCGTTTTACAACCTCCACCATATAAGACACTTGGCGCGTGGTTGGTCGAGCTGGGCGTCTAAAGAGATGGTATTAGCTGGAGTAAGGGACAAAATGGTGGTGCTGTACAACCTGGCCTGTCCAATAAGGCCTAGATTGTGCGTGGCAAGGGCGTGCTGCTTTGTGCCGACTTTGGCGAGAGGGAAGAGACCGGCATCTAACCCTGCACCAAATTAAACTAGATGCACGTCTGTGTCATGGGCTTCATCAGGGCGTCTCATGTCGATCTTGGATGCTCGCAGGGATGGGCCCCAGTCCTGCAGACTCATTTCCAAGGCGAGGTACCACACTACCTGCCTTGGAAATGATCCCTTTGTTGGGGCTTCGATAGTGTATGTGTTGTCGGTCGTATGACCCCATATGGGCCTGCCGTCTCGACCCATCTTCCCAGCCTTTTCCTTATTTAGTGCGTTAGGGCTATGGTTTTGCCGCTTGATCCGCTGTCTAATGCGCGGAAAGCCTGCTTCCGTGCTGTAGTTGATGCAGTTGGTCGTGTAGGTGGATAGCTGAGGTGATATATCAGTTTACATTGGATCCCATATTCCCTTTGCCCCCACCCTTCCGTGCCGAGCCATAGCCGGTACGAAAGAGAAAATCTCTGCAAATTTACTAGGGGAGGCCAGAGTCCAAGACGCGTCATCTGCCCTACTCCTTTATTTAGATCGGTCATACCTTCGGATCACTCCCGCGTCCTGGTGTATTCACACATGTCCCCGAACACGAGTGGCCATGCTTCTCATCGATTGCTTGAAGCTTTGCCTACTGCCTTTCCTGACCGGGGCCTTGGCTCATCCATCCATCCCTGGTCCAGCAGCACGGCCGCATTCCCTCAACCGTCTTTCGAAGCGTGAGGCCTCAACAACGCGATGCAGCTCCGGCAACGAAGTCACCATTTCGGCGCCAAGGAAGAACATCTTCCAAAGTCTCACTGACCTTGAATATGCTCAAGTCACGGCCTATCTCCACCGGCAGAAGGAACTCAACCTGACAGCTGTGGTTAACTCGACCTCGTAAGTCTTCCCTGTCCGCATTATTCCCAGTAATGGCTTCTCCCTACTACTCAAATTCCCCTATGCGGTCACCTTTCAGCTAATGATACGTAGTTGGGACAATGTCATTGTGACTCTAGACCTATTGCAGCCTAACAAGACCGATGCATTGGCATATCTCGAGGGACACGGTCCTGCTCCAGTCCGGTATGCGAGAGCAACCCTGCAGTTTAACTCGCAGTTACAACCTTACATCCAGGAGTACAAGGTCGGCCCACTGCCCATTAAGAAAGGTTTGACCCGGTACGAGGAGCTCAACTACATTTTCACGTCTGGCCGCGGCCGAATCAACGTGTACAACGCCGATGGTGACGCCATTGCTGCTTTCAACCTGAAGGTTGGAACCGAAATTAAAGACATCACCAAGCGACTTCTTAACGGTGTCAGTATATGCCCCCTACGTATGTCCAACAAGCTTTCAATTAATGGTATCAACAGACCGCAACTGGCGCGGATGACGACAATCTGTTGATCGCAGGTAGTGATCCTCTGATTCATAGCGGCGACAGGATTTACCAGTGGAATGAGTTCTACTCTGCTCATACCGGTGAATTCTTTTCAGAGACCATATTGCCAACCAGTCTCCAGTTCAAAGTCGATATTACCGGCCGAGATCCTTCCAAGTGGAAGGTAGTTGGTTGGTACTACGATGGCAACTATTGGCCGACCACTGCCGCATTCCGCAAGGGCGTGAAGGCTTTGACTCGAAGGCCAGGACCAAACGTGGATGGATCTTGGACCTCTACTGATCAGCAAGGCGACAAGCTGCCGCGTGATCAGCTGTACCCTCCCATTTCTGTACAGCCAGATGGTCCACGGTTCGGAGTGGACAGAGAGCAAAACTACGTTGAGTGGAGTGGGTGCATTTGATATCATTATCCTGTATACATGTGACTAACGGAGCTACAAAGTGGACTTCAGCTTCTACGCCAGTAACCACAAAGAGACGGGCTTGCAGCTTCACGACATCAGATACAAGGGCGAGCGTCTGATCTATGAATTTGGTCTCCAGGAGGCGCTTGCGCATTACGCTTCACAAGACCCATTACATGCCTCATCAGCATATCTTGATTCCTCATACGGCATTGGCACCAGCCAATGGAACCTGGTCGACGGTTTTGACTGCCCGTCCCACGCTACCTATCTCAACACAACGTTTTACATCAGCGAAACTACTCATGTGCACCCCAACAGCCTGTGTCTCTTTGAATACGACACTGGATATCCGATCCAGCGCCATTTGACAGAAAGCCATGTGTCTGCTACTAAAAATATCGTCTTTACCGTGCGTAGCGTCTCGACGGTGGGCAACTACGACTATCTCTTCGAGTATTCCTTCCACCTCGATGGTTCCATCGGCGTCACCGTTCGGGCCTCGGGCTACATTCAGGGTGCCTTTTGGTCAGGAGACGGTGATTATGGCTTTCATATTCATGACAACTTGTCAGGCTCTATGCATGACCATGTCCTCAACTTTAAGCTCGACCTGGACATCAAGGGCAGGAAAAACAGTCTGTTGAAAACTGAGTTTGTGCCAACTACCCAAGTGTAAGATCTCCTCCCCCCACAACACATACAGCTACTCACCATCATCAGCTACCCGTGGTCTGATGGTCAATCTATCAATACCATGAAGGTCAACCGTTCGTACATCACCAGCGAAGACAACAGCAAAATCACCTGGGCCAAGAACGGAGCTGCTGCATACGCTGTTGTCAATAAGGATAAGCTGAATAGTTTCGGAGAGGCACCGGGTTACCGCATTTCCCCAAGTGTGCCAACCTCCCCTACACACACCCTAACATTGCTGACGATGGATATCTACAGACAGCGGTAGTACTGCCCACCTGACGGTTCAGTCATCCTCAGCCCTCGGAAAATCCGCCAACTGGGCCAATCATAACCTCTACGCCCTTCAGCACCACGACACTGAGCCAAAGAGCGCATACGCCTTCAACAGCCACGACCCGTATCACCCAGCTGTGGACTTTGACAAGTTCTTCAACGGGGAGAGTCTGGACCAAGAAGACATCGTTCTGTAAGTATTTGCGCCACTACAGCCGTCGTGGCATAACTATGACTCAAAGCTAACCTTTTTTCTTTTCAAGGTACTTTAACCTAGGCATGCACCATCTCCCCAATACGGCCGACCTGCCGAATACTGTGACCACGACAGCCGTATCGTCGATGGTTATTGCACCGCAGAATTACTTCGCCGGTGATGTGTCGCGACGCACTATCCATCAAGCCCGGCTTTCCTACAACAAGAAATCAATCATCACCGATGTGAAGACGTTCGGCACGACGCAGCCGACCTGCGCGTACGATATGCACAAAGCCGCACCTGACTTGAGCAGCTTTGTTGGGGAGATTGAGATCCCCAAGTTTCCCTGGAATCCAAGTGGTAGCCTGCAGACAAACCCTGGTGGCTAAGTCATGAAGACGGGGCCGGGCTTGAGCCTGATTAAGGGCTGGCATAAAACGCATGCCTACGCGTGCACGAGATGCACGCAAGAGTGTGTCGATGGGGCCCCAAAAGACGGTGTATGTTAATGTGATCTACTGGGGGTTGGGTTGAGAGTCTAGATCAAAGTGTTTCGTTCTCTAGGCATATAGGCATTGCAACCGTAAGATAACGATATGTCTCTGCTTGTAGTGCAGAACTTCAGTGATTGGCAAGACTTTTTGTCTTCTAAATCCTCGTCCATCAAAGTAAACTAGCTGCGGAAGGTAAATTAGCCAAGCCAAGAGGTCTATGCAGTATCACCGACAGCCGCAGAAACAACCCTTTCATACCATTGAGTGCCACATTATCAACATCCTACCCTGTCCCGGTATATTTATTTCCAGCAGGCTTTGTTGATTCATATGCTCATCCCATGCCTCCACATCACAAGGGCCTAATTATCACCAAATCCGAATCTACAGTTTACCACAGAGCAATGCAAGAAATACACATCTCAATAGCATTTCCCATAGGTATTTTTTCGACATCTACCTGCGACCTACAGGTTCTCAATAAAGGCAGAATTGTTCCAGTACAGCTGAGTCCAGTCTAGCAAATCTTCAGAAATGTTTTGCAGCAGCTGAACAGGCTCCCTCTGAGTAGTTCCACTTTTAGAATCAGACCATCTCTAGAAATCAGATGCCTCGTGCATAGGCAGTGGCTCTCCGGCTGGCATCAGCATGCTGTTCTGGTAAATCTGAGGTATCTCTGCCGGTTTTCCAATGCGGAACTCCTGGGTTCGCTCGGAACTATCTTTAAACAAGTGCTCCATGATTGTGGCGTTCACCCATAGGTTATGGTCTTCCAGCCGAGGGAAAACAATAGGTACTTTGAGGTGACCGTGGAGGAGACTCAGGCCACATATACATACACAGCACGCAAGGTTGTCCTCGCGACGGGCATGCGTGATACCATCCCCCAGATAGAGGGACGGACCGATAACTTTGGAAAGGGTATCTTTTGGTGTCCTTGGTGCGATGGAATGGAGCATGCCGACCAGACCGTCGGCATCTTGGCCCTCCTCCTTCACAGGTGCCGTTGGCTCCTTGGCAGGTCTCAGCACGCTGAATACTGGCATCACCATATCGCCGATGGCAAAGACACCGAGGAGAATCGAAAGGAGTGTGATAATAAGTTTGGCGATACCACAGCGTATCTGGAACTGCGAAAGGCCACAGTGGAAAACCGCACCATCAAGGCCATCGAGCGACTCGAGGATGGCCACAACCCTAACCAAGACCCCAGTCTGCCTACAGCCCCCGAGAATGATCTCTTCAGAATTCATTTCGCTGGAGATAAGAAAGAGCTTGTGGATCGCAATGCGATATTTGTCAACTTTGGCGCCGAGCGGAGGTCTCTGATTCCCAAGCTACTGCATTTGGACATTGAGGAAGAGAAGATAGCCGTCCGTCAAAAAGACATGCAAACCAGCATTTATGGCGTCTATGCTGTTGGGGATGCAAACAACATTGGAAGTACCAATGTCCCGCACGCGCTGTGGTCCGGAAAACGTGCTGGTGTGGATATACACTGCAAGTCGCCGATCTTTGTTTGCATGCAAGTTGGGGGGCTAATAGCTTTGAACAGATAAGCTCGAGAGAGAAAACCGCTTGCGAGAAATCCGTCCCGATTCTGCTCCCTCTACTTCTTCTGATAACGGCGAGCATCACGGACACGAGGATGAAGATGCTGCCTAAGCGTGTATGATACAGTTAGGTGTCAGTTCCTGGGCTATCATATCCTTAGCGTTACCCACGACGTCTAGGTCGACAATAGCCTTCACTAACAAAATTAGGGGACTCGTCTACTACGATGACCAGATATATTTCAGAGTTGGCGAGCCTATTCTCTTTGAACGTTTTGCCA
>JABFFE010000761.1:0-32085 GCA_013623625.1 Fusarium setosum | reverse complement strand
TCTCCCAGGAACCAGGCGACAAGGCGCTGTTTAAAGTTGAACGGTTGAGGTCCAAGTGGCCCTGCATAGCGGACTCGGAGGGCGGAGACGGCGCTGTAAGGGTGCGCTAATTGGCATGTCGTAGTGGTGATATCAGAGCAGATCAGTCCACGGATGCCTGAGAGCGGGGATTGGTTCCGGGCGGTCTAGTTCATTGGGGTTTGTTGGCATCCCCATGGCATTTTGTGCATGAATGGATAGACAGTCCTGTTTTCTCTGGAAGAATTCTGTAGATGAATCATGCATTGGACATGGTAAGAAGTTTTTATTATTTACTTTGATAACATCTGAGATACTATTCCTAACGCAAGAGCACAAACGTCTTTACCTCTTCCCCGATTTGCTGCCATATACTTGCCGCCTCACTGACAACACCATTCATTCAATCTCCATCTCTCAGCTTGCGCCGCGCATCACCCCCAAATCCACCTAGCTGCAGGACCCTCGAGTCCAGTCGCAAGCGAACATGTCATAGGCCTCGACCCCTTTCGCCCACAGCATCCCACGTCTTTTCTTTGCCTCCCTGCCAGCTGTTCCTCTTCTTTCTCTCTCTCTGCCGTCGCCATTCTCCAATGGCCTCCCGAGCAATCTGCATCTCGGCCACGCGCCCTCGTCGTGCCGTCTGGACAAGGGCACACGGGCCGTCGAGGTCGCAGATCCGGCCATGCAGAGGAATTCTTGCAGCCCACGGATGCACGAGGTCCCTTCATGTCCCGCCTGTCCTGATGCCGCCGC
Organism: Fusarium setosum; assembly: GCA_013623625.1. Classification (NCBI taxonomy): domain Eukaryota; kingdom Fungi; phylum Ascomycota; class Sordariomycetes; order Hypocreales; family Nectriaceae; genus Fusarium; species Fusarium setosum. The sequence continues at coordinate 31,311 of JABFFE010000761.1, read as the reverse complement.
TGCTGTTTGGTGGCCTGTTTGTGGCTCTGTGGTGCTGGAAGTGCACCATGATGGTGCTGTTCCAGAACACCATCATCTACAATCCATTCCTGCCGCCCAATGCCCGCAGCTTGCGCATTGACGAGTACTCCCGCGAGTGCGGGGGTGTTCGATGGAGGGAGGAGAGGATACGGTCTCTGGATGGGACTGAGGTTGCGCTGTGCGTGTCGGATGTGCCGCCGGCATCTAAAGCCAGCGCAGACGGGGCCAAGACGCCCGTCTATATCCTCTACTTTCAAGGTTTGTCGACCGTTGAGCTTATCGTCTCTCGTCACAACTCATAGGCGATCCTAGGAAATGCATCTTCACTACCACCTAGGCTTCCGGATCTGTCCTGGATCCTCCGTCGAGCTCACGACAATGAGCCGTCAGTCAACTATACTATGGTGTGTCTGAGTTACCGAGGCTACTGGACGTCTCATGATCGGCCTTCAGAGTCAGGAATAGACCTGGACTCTCAGGCGGCACTGCGATGGATCTCTCAATTACACGAATCCAGATCAGAGGGGACTCGCCAGAAGAAACCAATAGTGGTGCTTTGGGGACAGAGCATCGGGTGCGGATTTGCTACCAATCTGGCTGCCAAAGGAAAATGTCCTCCCAATATCGAACTAGATGCCCTTGTTCTAGAAACACCGTTCACATCCGTTCGAGCCATGCTGCAGGCGTTATACCCGCAGAAGTGGCTCCCTTACCAGTATTTGTGGCCATTCCTTCGGAACCACCTGGACAGCTGGACGAACCTCGGCATGATAGCCAAGAGATTCAAGGAGAGGCCCCCTGGGATATACATTGTGGAAGCGGGGAAGGACGAGCTTGTGCCGGCTGATCACGGTGACGAACTGCATCAGCGATGCGAACATGTTGGGCTCCTGGTGGAGCGGCATAAAGTACGCGGGGCACTTCACAACGAAGCCATGGTGAGAGCTGCGGGCAAGCAAGCACTTGCGCAGTCCATCTCGACGGCCGTCACAAGGGCCCAGGCACTTGGTTTGTCAAGGCAAAGGGGGAAGGATGTGACAGAACAGGGAGATGCTTGATTGAAATCCTCCCCCCCCATCATGTAGAGGTAGCATGTCTGTTTATCTGGCGTGAATTCGGCCATCTGCGGCCGTGGCGGAACAGGGATATTAGAGTGTGTGGGCGACAAGTGCCGTCACGCTCAAACACTACGCAAGGGACGGAACCGTACAGATGATGCCCTCAAGTGCCAGGGAGCTCTGGAACTACTGGGCTTCGCACTAGACCTGGCTAAAAACCCAGCAAAGCTGAATAGTGTGGAGGGTGTTGGGAGAGCTATGCCAGGTACCTCCCATGCTCCCCTGGCGAAATCTTACCCACAGACCCCAAGGCTAGCGGTCCACCGTCAATCAAAAACAAGCATGGGGGTTTGAGGACAAAAAAAAAGTTGTTTGCGGCAAAGAGTGTGAGAAGCCGTGATGCTGGTGTCACTCCAAGTCGTGAGGATTAGATAGACCACGGCAAGCTTCCACGGCAACGCGGCCTGGAGGAGTCGCAATATGGGATCCAATTGACTTCAATTGAGTCTCTTAGCTCCCGCAGTAACCACGAGGCGAAAAACGGCGAGGCTCGTCCAAAAACTGCGAGCCTTGCAGCTCCGTCGCCGAGGATGCGCTATCATCCAGTCCCAGCAGCTCGAGGACGTCTGCCTTGGGAGGCTCTCCATTTTAGCACGCAGGCCGCATGGAGGGGTCCCCATTTATTCCGGAGGGCGAAACCTGCTGTGGGGGGTCCACACCACCCACTGTAATCGTTCAATGGAACACTGAAACTTTTGCGAGGCTTCAGCCGAAAAGGAACAACAGCAACGCCCGCTAATAATTAACCCCCTTGCTTTGAATGTACTCCCCTCAGCCCCTTTTTCGAATTTCTGTGACTCTTTTATCCCTGCCTTGTACGGCAAACTGCACCGCCCACTCCCCATTCCAATTAAAACCCCTGTCTGGTGCATCACGTGTTTTGGCGCCAATATCGTATCCCACTTTACACGTACACCCAACAGGTCAAACGCGTCCCACTGACGACGGATCACCAAAGTTGGCTCCCCGGGGGCTGACTCGCCTCACCAAGAGAGGATGGCTCACAGTCGCCGGGGGTGCCGCTATAGTAGGCAGCTTGGTTGCCTTATTCCGCACGGAGCATCTGCCTGACATTATAAAGACGAGTGCTTCTGCTCGCAAATCGCTCTTGTTGAAGCAAATCAGGAGAGTGAATTTTCCCAAGCCGGTTTCATTCCAGTCCTTGATTGAAGCCTGAGGTAGGTTTACAAGAAAAAAAAACCAACGATTTTCTTTTTATTGCGACGTCCTTCTTTTTTTTTTTAATTTGCCTCACTCAATCTTTTGGTTGCCTCATCTGCCCTGCTGTACCGAGTATAAGAGTCGACGAACTCGACCGTTTAATGAGACCCGTCGTCTGAAATCGATAATCACCGGGCAAAACACACAAACAATCGCCAACATGTTCTCCAGACGACACGACACTTCCAGCAAGAGCTTCTCCAAGAGCCACAAGGTCAACAAGTCGAGTTCTTCCTTCAGCAAGGACAGCGGCGTCACCAAGCGACGACATGAGTCTCGCCAGCGGAGGCCAAACACGGCTTCTACAGCCACAGCAAGCGACGACACCGTCATGGGAAAGTAAGTTTTTTTTTTTTTTTGCTGGTCACTCCTTTCTCATCTCAATCCAATAACTTGACACTAACGTCAATCCTTTTCAGCAACCTGACTTCAGCCATCGTCACTCTCGTCGTCGGCTCTGAACAGCGCCTCTTCGCCGCCCACGAAGACGTCCTCTGCGGAAGTCCCTTCTTCAGCCACGCTCTTCGAAACGGATACATGGACGCCGCGACCAAGCGCATCGCGCTGCCCGACGAGGAGCCCGAGATCTTTAGCTCTGTGCTCGAGTACCTCTACAAGGGCGACTACTACCCCCGTCTCGTGCACAACAAGCGCCGCAACTCGTGGGAGATCGAGCCCACCACTGACGAGGAGCGTGCTGCCGTCGAGAGCACTGTTTATCATCGCGGTGTGGACGGTGATCTTCTCAAGGACACTGTCATTTACTGCGCGGCTGAAAAGTATGGTCTTGACGAGTTGAAGAAGATGGCGCTGCGGAAACAGGGACTTCGTGAGTCCTTCACATCCCAGTTCTTTATCGGCACTGACAAGTTTGACTTTCAGAATCCGGCATCCAATGCAGCACCATCCTCGCTTCAGCCAGATACGCCTACGCCAACACTCCCGACACGGACTCGAAGCTGCGAGCGCACTACCTCGCCCTCATCATCCGCTCGCGCAGCACCTTCAAGCGCAGCGGCACCATGCAGCTCGAGATGTACAACGGCGGCACGCAGCTCTTTTTCGACCTCTTTGTCGCTCTCTGCAACCACGTCGACGACATTTCCACCGCCCAGTGAGTCTTTCTTTTTACACACACAACTAGTTTTCATCCGGCAAAACTAACAAGTCTGTAGAAACACGCCACGCTCAAACCGCCACTTCTCTTAATACCTACCCATCACCCAAGTCGCGGCCTAATCTCACCATTAATGAAACATGACTTCTCCTTGCTCTCTTCGATACACGGGACCGGCTTCACAGGATCGCTCAATAGCCAAAAAAACTAAAGAAAACCAGCGGCGCATGGAGTTGGAGGTGTCAAGGTCCATTCTTGTCTTTTCACGGAGTTGTTTTTTTTTATTAAATTTGTCCGGAATCTTTATGTACAATTACTCTTCTTATCGACCTCTAGGGCCTCTTTTTTTCACTTCGGAGCACAGGATATTTGCAAAGATTTCACTCGCCAAGAGCGAGCTGGTTGGTTGACCTTTTTTCACGATGGTTGTTATCAAGCGGGATACCAAGACTGAACATCTACGTTGGATGGATGGATGGATGGATGGAAATTGTATCATTATTCACGACGCTCATTTCACGAGCTATTTTGAGGAGCGAAAAAATTTGAACAGACTTGTCATTTTAGATATCAAGTTCCCCCTTCTCTCCTTTGCCGTGATGGTGAGCTTGAAACGGCTTGAATGCGAGTGTGGCCGCCACACCCAACAAGGTTCGCCAAAAATCACCCTATTCTATCGTGAAACACAAATTTCTTGTCTCGGAAAGCCTTCCCGGGCGTGAGTCATACGACCGACGGACAGGGGGCGTATGTGTTGAACGATAAGGTGTGCAAGAGAGGCAACCTCTGTGGACTAGAAGAATGTGAAATGCGGGGATACCAGTACTCTTTGGGATTCGATGAGAAACTTTGAACCGACGCATTTGTATGCCATTCCAAGAAACACGTGCTTCAGGACTTTGGTTGAGGCATCACAAGTTAGCTTTACAAGGACGAGGGTGGAAGCGGACGATAGCAAGAGACAAGGGTGATGCACGGTATTGTGCTTGGCCGTGAATATGGCGCAAAGATGCCCTCAAGGGAAGCAAGGAGGAAAGTTCGGCGCAAATACAAGTCTGGGCTGAAAAAAGCAAACAGAGCAACGGGGATCGCTAAAGGTTTTGTGTGATTTGTCGGCGCCATCGTCATCTTGACGGTTGCGGTATCTGTCTGTCCTACTGTATGTATGCTGCTAGAGTGTATTCACAGGAGGTATAGTGGCCTAAAATAAGACCACTAGTCTTCACGCTTCTTGTGGTTTTGTATCAGATTGTGTCGCACCCCAACGACTGTGCTCGCTTGTCTCAAACTCCTGTGCCAGGGAAGGCATCCTTCTTAGATAGGACCACGATGCCTCGCTCCCTAGCGATATAGCCTTTCATCAGTTCCTAGAAACACACCCAGTCAGTGACTCAGATCTTTGTAAGGCTGAGATGGAGGGGGAGTGTGGATAGGGACATCGTGAATGCCCCAGGCAGACACTCCGTCAAGGCAACATCCAGGTGACGAGTATATAGTCAAATGACTGCCGCGCGGATGCCAGCAAACAATCTTTCCCCATTTTCCATCCAGGCAAGGGAGAGCATGGACCCAAAAGGCAGCCGGCGCCTCACGGATACGAAGGAATCAGACAACTCACCTTGTAAATCATGTTGGCCAATAGGCATTCAACCTCGTCGCGGTCGATCACCTTTTTGTTGGCCATGCTGACAGCCACCTGAAATTCTTCCATATACACACGGGTACGACGTATGGGAGCTGTGTCACCCTCTTGTGGTTCGAGGAACCCGCTGGCAATGAAGACCTTACGTAGCAGGTTACGCAAGGCGATATCTCGGCTCCGTTCGAGCGTCAAGTAGATGCGCCGCTTGACGAATTCATCCTCGCCCTTCGCCAGAGCTTTGTCAAACTCGCACAGGTTACCAGACTTGATACATTTGGCCAGTGGGAGAAAGAGCTCCTGTAGCCGAGGGTAGTTTTCCAGGAGTTCCTTGCTGGGAAGGATGGCGCAGGTAATAAGGCGGCAGGGAATGAGGTAGGTGAGGATTCGTCTGCCGTCCATGTTAGCGGAGGTTTCATGAGGCCGAGCCATGGAGTTTCGTACTCAGACTGAGCAGTGGCGTCTTTGTGGCAAAGCAGCCAAGCTTCAGTCAGATGGTCTTCGGCCTGGGACTTGAGTTAGAATCTGGAAATGGAACATTTGTGCACTCTTACCGCCAAGTAGTTCTCTTCTAGGAAGAGCAAAACTCCCTCGTAGAACCTGAAAGTCACACGCTGAGACTTTGGGAACATCTCCAAGGGAGGCATGTCTCCCTTGGAGTTGTACACTGTGAGCGTCGCGAGGATAGTTTTTGACAAAGATGCCGAGTTCAGCTTGAAGTAGGTTTTGAAGAGAAGGTTAATGATAAAGTAGATTCCCCATTTTCTGGACTCTTCTAGCGGCGCCCTTGCATGCCGTCAGCCACGATCGGGATGGACGCCGAGGTGCTTACCTGTCGTTCAAGCAAAGTGAAAAGATTCGCTTCAGGTGCCCTTCGCAGTCTCTCAATTGGAGCTGCTTGTCCGTTTCGGGGTCAAAGTCGTCCGCTATTAAGGAGGCTCCAGGATGGTTGTCGTAAAATTTGATCCGACGTTCTTCATCGGACTTGATGGCAAAGAGGCGCAAATACTTGCCCACCATGTAAAGAGAAGGAATCGTCCACGCCTCGAACCCGTGTGAGTTATATCCGCGGATAAGTACTGAGGTCAGTTCCTTCCAGGCCTCGTACACTTTGGCCCATGAAGACTGCGTCAACGTCAGCGAGCGTGCTCCCCGGCTGCATGACAACATGGCTGCATGTGATCTCGAGAATACCTTTTTGTTCTCCCCGGCCAAGATCTCGCTGATAGCCTTCCAGTATGAGGTGTAGACCTCAACCCAGCCCGTCGATTCGTCGTTGCTTAGCTTTCGCCGATGTGAAGTGTTGGACTTGAGAAAGTGTCTAACGTCACCCTTGACACTGTGAGAATTCGTACTACGCCATACAGCCAGCAGTCGGTGAGGGTCATCTTCCGGAGGCACGGGCGAGAGAGTCTGAGCCAGTTTGTATCCATTTCGCTCGACATGCGCCCGCGCAAACTGATCGAACGTCTTGTTCATGGCGTCGGCTCTCAGACACTAAGGTTGCGTCGACAGTAACTTTGGACGCGCTTCAAATCGGATGTCGGTTCGTGGATCTGATAGAGAGTAACGATAACGCGCCCGGATTGTGAAATAGAATGACGAGATGAAATACTCAAGCTTTGAGCTGATTTAGTCTTATTCTTCGAAGTATGTATTGGTTCAAGTTGATGCCCGCCCTCTTGCTTTGTCGCTGAAAGTCATCTCCCTCTTTCCCAACTTCTTTGGGCTGGTCCTACCTACTGTAGGTGGTCCCTGTCTCTGATTGGGCGCTCGACCCGCCGGTCTTGGCAAGAGGCGTGGCTGGCCCTGCACGTGATCACTCGCCTGAGTGGGTCGCTTCTGGCCAATCGCTGTTGAGGTCAAAGCCCTGCAGCAGGTACGTCTCTTAGCCCTCCCACACCTTCGCACAAAAAAAATCCGCCCGCGATCTTTCAACTTTGGCCATCTTCACTAACCTTCGAGACAGTCGGAATTGACCACCGTCACAGTAAGTCAACAATAGGAGGCGCGCACAAGGGAAACACTAATAGGAATCACAGATGGGTAAGCATTTTTCTATTCCTCACGTTCGATCATGACGATGCCGCCCGCCGGAGGAGGATCACGACGAAAAAAAAAAAACAATTTCGATATTTTCGACTGGGAGGGGAAGCAACGAGAATGAGGGATCAGTATGCTCTTGGGGATCATCAGGGCCTTCCAGACTGGCGGATTCGATTTTCGATCGCTTCCTGACAGGATTTCTTGCACAATTCTCGCCTCAAAAGCCCACAACTCGAATTTCGGCATCTCTCCTCGATTTTACCTCGATCAACCCCAGCACCGTCCCTCTCGACCTTCGATCTTGATTCCTCCGGCCGCGACATCACTGCAGAACCTCTTCAGCGACTCGAGCACTAACCATGAAAACCAGGTCGTCTTCACGAATACGAGGTCATCGGGCGCCACCTGCCCACCGAGGCTAACCCTACCCCCGCCCTCTACCGCATGACCATCTTCGCTCCCAACGAGACGGTCGCCAAGTCCCGATACTGGTACTTCTTGCGCGGTCTCAAGAAGGTCAAGAAGGCCACCGGTGAGATCGTCAGCATCAAGGTGGTGAGTAGCGAGAGCCTGCATATGTGGGATCCATTAGACAAAAAATGGCTGACTTGACTGCTCCCAGCTCCACGAGAAGCACCCCCTCAAGGTCAAGAACTTTGGCGTCTGGCTCCGATATGACTCTCGTTCTGGCACGCACAACATGTACAAGGAGTACCGTGAGCTGTCCCGAACAGATGCTGCCGAGTCCCTCTACTCCGACATGGCCGCCCGCCACCGCGCCCGCTTCAGGTCGATCCACGTACGTCGAGCTACATATCCTCCTTCCGAATGCACAAGTCAACTAACCCTCCAACCTCTAGATCCTCCGCATTGTCGAGCTCGAGAAGACCGAGGACATCAAGCGACCCTACATCCGCCAGCTCACCCAGAAGGGCCTGAGCTTCCCCCTCCCCCACCGCATCACCAAGGAGAACACCAAGAAGGTGTTCAGCGCGAAGCGACCATCCACTTTCGCTTAGGATGTTTTCGGTTTTTCGAGGACGGTTGGGCAGGCTCTGCGGGTGTTACAACGGATCATGGAAATATCAACTGCTTTTGCTCGACAAAAAAGGGTAACTGAATGAACCAAAAAATTCTGAGCATGCGGATGCTACGGGGTGTGTGTGTGTGTGTGATGATGATGCACAATTGAATTGGGATTTTTCTAGCAATAACTACCGATTGTGAACTGTTAGGTTGAGTCTCCTGTACCGCTACCCCCCGGAGAATTGTCCATCTGCGTGTCGTTGCAAAACTCTGTCCAAAACGACCACTCCATTGGGACACTCTGTTCCATGCCAGGACTCAAGTCGAGATTGAGTAGCTCTGGAGGATATTCAAATAAGATGGAAGGGTCCATGACGCTGGTATCGTAGGGTTGTGTCGCCCTGGGACCTGAACTTGGGAGTGTTGCTTGCTGCAAGCCTGTATCGTATGGCAAGGGCTGAGCCATACACTCCGTTGAAGGCATCAACGGAGCCACCGACGTGGCAGTTTCGTTGAGATTTAAACTCTTCATGAGCGCCTCTGCCCTCGCGGCCTTGGCCTTCTTAAGTAGCTTCTTGATTGGCCGCCAAAGCGAACCCCTCGAGCTATCGGCAATGTGATCTCTTGACGAGGGAAAATTGCGCTCCACGACAACCCATGCCCTATCGACGAGCTCACCCTGTGTCTGCACGCAGAGCTCCGCTAGCGCAACCGCCAGCGGATGCCACTGTACATAAGTGTCTGTCCACCACGCAAAGCGATCTTCCCATTGATCTTTGGTCATGCGCTCACGCAGCTCCATGATGGATATGGCGGTGCGCAGCATAGTCTCTTTCGCGACGCGGGGTCGGTTCGGAGCCGGTCCTCCATTGAAGGGGTACTGGATGTTAAGCCACAGCTTGAGAATGACGATGCGGGCAATCTCAGAAGCATACAGTGAAGGGAGATGAGAAGGTCGGGCGGTATGAATAAAGTTGTTTTCGAGACGGCGGATTTGCGCAATGAGTTCCTCCTCTGTGTATAGGAAATGCTCAGTCTGTGTTGTCGAGTTGAAGTGAGGGTGCGATAAGAAACCAAAAATGCCAGAGCACATGGCTGTACATATGCAGACGACATTCTCGGCGGGGGTCGTTTTGGGGACAAGAGGGCCTGTCGAGTCTGGCCCAAAATTCTCATCGTCGATGGGTGTAGGTAGAGCAGTATCGAAGCGCGCGCGAGTGAGAATAGCCTCGGAACCTCGATCTTCAGAGCCACGGACATCCAGCACCACAATAAAATGCCATAGACGGCGCCGCATCTCAGCTCTAAAGGGAGTATAGCGATGACCGTCACCGTCGCGATGAAGGCCCAGCGCTTGACCCAAGCGGATGACGAGTGAGGTGAGAGCCCACGAGGCGCGGTCGTGCGTGTAGACTCGAAGCATGGTAGTGTAGAGCGTCAGAGCCTGTAATGTCTCCAGTTCATTGGTGTTGAGGTAGTCTGCGTCGGCGAGAGCTCGCTCAACAGCCATGCGGTACCGACTGGTGACGACATTCTTGCTCTCGCCCAGCTGCTTCTGGCAGTCCTTTGGAGTGAGACAAACAGTGGCGCAGAAGTAGATGGCGAATATTAGAGCGGTCGTTGAACGGCTGAAGGAATTAGTTGCCGGTGATTCGATATATGCTTGGAGCTGTTTCGTGATGGTCGGGCGGTGGAGGAATTTGATGAGGGGATCGACATTGCGGGTGTAGATGGTCCAGAGCCGTATCATGGTGTCCGGGGGAGGATGTACGAGGGGTTCCCGTTCATTGTAGTCCAGATTCCCGAAAAAGAAGCCCGACGGGCCTGTAATCGCTGGAGGCGCAGCTTCGAGAGACTCTGGGCTGTCACCCTCGCCCTCATCGTCGTCATCCTCAGAGGGCTGATCCAGCGCTTGCCGGATGCCCTCTACCTCAGCGCACAAGTTGCCCCAGAACCCCGCGCTGAGATATTTCTCCCCAGCCTGCGCATTCGCGGCCTGCGCTGCAGCAGCTTGCGACTCGAAGCATTGGTCTTCCAGCGTGGCCGACAGAGCCGCACCTCCCGGCGCGGGGGGCCGCGTCTCCTCGTCCAGCTGCTTCAGCTTGGCCGGGTCCGCCTGGTTGACAATGTTCTCGAGGCGGCTGATGCGGTCGAGCAGCTCGCTCTGGCGCGGCCGCGGCGCGCGCCGGGTGGGCTTCCTCGAGGGATAGAGGCAGTCGAGGCCGAAGCGGGAGCACTGGGTGCAGACGGGCTGGACCTTGTCGCACTTGATCTTGCGCGTGCGGCAGCTCGAGCAGCTGAGGACTTTGGCGGGGCGGTCTTCGCGAGCGCTCATTGTCCGTCGCTTGCCCTTTTTTTAAATAGTTAGTGGGTTTGATGGTGATTGATGCTTGATGAATGGTGTTTGGAAATGTGTAAGTTGCGACGGGCATCCTTCCTTCAGCCGGCCCCACCCGCTTGACGTTTCGATTTTTTGTGGTGGGTGAGATTTTGGGGGCGCTTTACCTTTATTGTTACGACATTCCTAGTGACTGTGCAAAAATTGGTTTCCGTCGTGAGATAAAATTCCACGATTTCTGGAGTCTGGCTTCAAGGCACCAAGTAACCGTGAATTACGACACGCGGCAGGGCGGAATGCAATGGCGAGGCGTCCAGTAACAGTGCGTCGTCAGCCCATGGAAGGGAACTTTTGTCGTCAAGTCGACCCGGCCGTGACTCATCTGTGTTTCGTGACAGATAATGTCGAGAGTCATATACAACATCGCGTTGCATTGTTCCATGTTGTCGTGAAATGAATTAAAGAAAAAACTTGTTACCTGCGCAATCATGGAGGCAGCTCCCATCGAGTTTGTCACCGTCAAGACGACGCTCCCCGAGTACCCTCATCCCCCAAATGGCCAGCGACAGCCGTTTCGAACTGAGCGTCTGGTCATGAGGCCCATGACGAAGGACGACTTTGACACGCTGCGCATTCTCCGCTCGCAGCCCGAGGTCATGGCGTGGTTCACCCAGGGCAGGCCGGACAAGGACATTGAAGAGACCAAGGCAAACCTCGCGCTTCACCTGCCGCCGCAGGACGTTGAACGGTACAACTGGGTCATCTGCCTCGCCGAGACGGGCGAGATGATCGGTATGGGGGGCAACACCAGACGGGCAGGCGAGCTCGGCTGGCCGGCTGTGGGATACGCCCTCTTGAAGGAGCATTGGGGCAAAGGCTATGCCACAGAGTTCATGAAGGGGTTTCTTCAACACTGGTGGACTCTGCCGAGGGAGGAGGTTGAGGTTAGGGTAGACAGGAACACTGTCCGAGGCGATAGCAATGTCCAAGATGAGTGCATCTCAGCCATCGCAGTGAGCGACAACACGGCAAGCCAAAAGGTAATGCGCAAGTCTGGGCTCGAGCTGGCGACGGTGTGGGAAGAGGCAGACCTTAGAGATCTGACCAAGAGGGTTACCCTGTGTAGCTTCGTTGCACGACGGGGGAAATCAGTGTGATGGGTGATGATGATGATGAATTACGGACACCGGATTTTACAATGGATAGCGCAGGTTTTGCAGAATGCCGCTGGGTGCAGGTTGATACCTCTCTACGGACGTGGACATAAGCTTGTGCGGAGACGATCAGCCGGAGAGCCCCGGACATCTCAGAAGTCCGTGATGGTGTCCGGCTCCGAAAGAGGGGATCCACTTTTGTCCCGGCCGGGAGAGTACTTATATGACGTCGAAATGAATGATATGAATGGTTTACAAGACAATTCACTTCAGTTCTCAAGCAAGTTCACTCAATTACACCTATAAACTCGACAATCTCATCCTCTGACATACTCAAAATGCAACTCGCTCTCCCGTCTCTCGTAGCCACTGCCACTGGCATCACCGGCTCAGCCTGGGCATCTGGTACGAACTCCAAGACACTTGACATTATCATCATACTAACATACGATACTTAGGTGCAATTGCTGCTCTCTCCCTTATCGGTGTTCCAACCGCCCTCGCAGCACCCTCCTCTGCCACCGTCTGGGCTGGACTCTACAACCACGGCATGGCCATCATGCCCAAGTTCGCCGGCACCACGGCCATAGCCTACCTCTACGCCGCCTACGACGCTCGCCAGAACGGCCGTAGCTGGAACGGATTCGTGGCGGGTGCTCTCCTGACCGTTGCTATTGTGCCGTACACGATGGTCTTTATGCGGCCCACAAACGACCTGTTGCTCGGAGCAGCTGCGGGGACGCTGAATGCTTCCAAGGAGGAGGTGGTCCGGCTGGTTGAAAAGTGGAAGGTTTTGAACCTGGTCCGGAGTCTGCTCCCTCTCGCAGGGACCGTTGCTGGATTCATGGCGATGTTCAAGAACGCCTAACTGATTCACGTTATGATATGAAGCGATGGTATTTAGGAATGATCTTTTCATGTATATCTTCAGATAATCCCCTGTGTACTTGAACAATGTATTTCCTGTTCTTTAGTTCCTATGCCTTTTGTTGCTGTAGCCAGCTGCGCGCCGTCAATGAGCATCACTCCATTGCTTCCGCTCAGCGTTTCTCGGCCATTCTCTTCTCAAACTCCTGAACCATCTGGCTGCAATTTCCCAAGTTCTTCTTGGGCTCCCAGGTATTCTTCTTGCTCGCGAACCATCTCCACTTGACCAGATAAAAGTGCTCGCCCGTCTTTGCATCGATCTGCGAGTCGACGATCCTCTCCACCTCCCACTCCTTCTGGGACTTGGGGTCCGACACCTTCTTGCCCGGGGGACGCCCACGGCCTCTCTTGGCGGGCGCCTCGGCGATAAGGGGCTCCTCCTTGGTGGCAGACGCGGCGGATGCGATGCGCTCGGAGCGGCGAGGCGTGGAGGTGGCCTTTGCGCGAGTGCGGTACTTGTGCTTGGAGGGGGTTTCGACAGTCTTGCCCGGGCCTTCGTCGGCAGAAGACGCTTCGTCGGCAGAAGACGAGAGGGGGCGCTTCTCAGGCACAGTGGATTTCTCCACCTTGGCCGGAGCTGGAGACTTGGGTTCTTCGCTCTCCAAGTTCATGATGTCGGAAACTACGTTCACCAGGTTGTTGTCGTCGTCCTCAATACTCGGGAGAGGGCTGTCAAACAATTAGTATCGGGCAACTTCAACAAGCGAAATAAAATATAGCTGACTCTTCGTCCTTGTCGGGAGGAAAAGCCTTGTCGCGAGCCGTGAAAACGGTCGGGGTTTTTATAGTGGTAGCCATATCGGCGGCTAGGCAAAGTGGGTGTCTGGGTAGATGATTGGGTTCAGAAATTGATAGAGATGGTATGAGCATAAAATAAATCTGGCAGAGAAATTCTTTGTTTCCGGCACTGGAATTTCTTGTCCCAAGGCTTAGTTAGCCCCTGAAGCATGTGTACATCTGGGGATGCGATGGGATAAAGAGCACCTATTATTGTTGGCGGCCGTGAAAGAGAAAAATATGCATACAATCAAGGGAGAAGTAAAATGATTGATGCAGGCACACAAACTCTGTGGTGAGTGTGGGATGAAAGGACAATGCGTGCTGGCTATCAGTGGTGGCCGGTGATTGATCAATGCTATGGCACTGCAAAGTTCTGTTCCAAGAAAAACATGATCACTGCACAAGATGAAAGAATCTAGTAACCGCTTAGAAAATACATGTTCAATGGACCTGCTGTCCGAGCCAAGGGTGAAGGCATCAATGCGAGGTCATCGGCCGGTGAAGGTGTCAAAAATTTGGGCCAATATCGAGGTATTATTCCACTTGCCTAGCAACTGATGAATCCCTGAACCAGCTCATCAGCCTGCTAATATGCTCTAGCCCAACTCCTTGGGGATGTGATACTGATGTAGCTGTCAAGACAGACACAAGCTCATCCACTGACCTATCCGTCTTTGTGCTCGCTCGATAGAGCCTCAAATAACATCTCTCGCTGCTTGGCTTGCTCCATACTACTACCCACACGCTGGCTCGGGTTCGTGGGCTGCACATTACTTACCCTCGATAAGATAAATTATGCCCGAGGCACCGTTATTCGAGCTCGTCAGCCCCATCGTCTTTCAGTTCCCAACATCGACCTTCCTTCGTAGCATCTTCACCGAGTTCTCGACGCTGATTACGCCGCTACCGGTTCGTTCTCATATTGAGTTAGCCTCTTGAATTCAAGAATTTCAACCCAGCCCGGCTCACCGTTCAATCATGTTCCAGAGCTTTTCAGCTTCCTCGTACTTCTCCTCTTCAGTCATCTCATCCACCGGGTTGACATGGTTCTCATCGTCAACAAACTGCCCCGTGATGGGATTAACGGCCCTCTGCGAGCCGCTCGGACGCCTGCTGCTGGACGCCCCCGAATTCGAAGCAAGAAGGGACATGTTGTTCTGGAAAAGGAAGCCTGATGCGAAGCCAAAGCCAACATTCTCGACGAACTTGTTGGAATCCCTATCCGACATTTCGAAGAGGAGGGAAGAAATGGCATCGCGAAGCCCCGGAGCTGTGGGATTGTTCGAGTTTTGGAGTAGCTTGGCGGACAAACGCTCCCCCTTGCCTAGCTGGTCTTTTCGATCCTCATCTGTCGGTAGGAGTAGGTCACGGATAGTCTGCTGGGTTAGCTCTGGCGCGTTTCTGTAGACCTTTTTGATGACGCTGAGGAGTGGAGTCATAATGCTCTCCAGTTCGTTGTCATCATACGTCCTTAACGCAGGGTCAAGGATTTTGATCAATCGTAGAACGACTCTGTTTGGATCTCTTTTTGGAAAGAGGGCTGCTTTGCTCTTGACCGGCGTTAGATCGAGGTTCAGCAAGGCGTTGACGACCGCTCCAAATGGTTGCCCGAGCGGCTTCGACTCTGGTATGTCCTGCTTCCACAGAAACGACACAATATGCGGCACTGCGGGAGTGAAGACGGATAGATAGTTGGGGCAGTAGTGAATGACGTTGAACAAGAGTTTCAAAGTCTCAACGAGGGCCATGTCCTGCATGGGCTTATCCTTAACCTTCTTCTTCTTCTTCTCCTTTACCAACTCCTTGGCATGACGACTGATTTTCTCGAGGATGCGATCTGACAGACGATGTACTTTGATGAGATGCTCAAGGTTGATGGTGGTGCCGTATGTTGATAGGAAGAGGATGCGGGAGTGAAGAAACTCATGCTCAAAGTTCTCATTCTTGAGTTCCTCGCAAGCCCTCCAGGCAAAGTTCTGGTCGACAAACATTTGGCGGGTTTCGGGCTTCAGAAGCATGGCATTGGCTAGCACTCGTAGGCCGGCACGTGCAGTCTTACTGTTTGGGCTGTAGTAGGAATTCTTCAGGAGCATCGTGATGCCCTAGCAGAGTTAGAAAGCCCGGGTATAGCAACGAGATAGACTCCGCTGACCTCTTCGGTGTAGATGGGGTCGGCATCTTCAGGATCTCGACTGTAAATCTTGAGCTCCTCAAGGGCGAGTTGGCGGTCTGGTGGGAGGTAGACAACCGTGTCCTGATCCAAGGAGAGGTTTTTGACCAACTCAGTGACTGCCTTGAGCTTCTCTGGATTGTGTAAGTGGCCTGGTTCTCAGTCTGAGAGGACGGCGACGCTGACTTACCAGGCCCCGTAAGCGTGCCAAGTTCTCGTGGCATGATGGATGCTGAAGTGATGATGGGCTAGGTTCTGGGTGATCGGGCCGAGGGGATGATACAAGCTATGAGTGCCTCCTGCCGGCGGTTCAACTTGTTTGACAGACAGGTAGGCACTCCCCGAGGGAGAGTAAGTGCTCTCCACTCAGGCATGGTCTATAGAGGAGATGAGGAATGGCCCCAACTTCCATGTACAATCCAAGATGATCAAATCGAGTTCATCATGGCCTTCGCACTTCCCCTAAGAGGCAATCACCAGTCGCATTCGCGAAATGTGGCTTGTGAGGAACCGAGGCTGGTGAGGTGGCTTTGGCGCCACGCACGGACCGCTCGTTTAATTGATATTCGCCCCGACCACCCAAAGTCGCGCCCTACGACGCGTTGCCTGGGGAAGGGTAGCGCGGCCCGGTCGTGTTGAAGGCCTTGTCTGACTCGACCCTGGCAGAAGAAACCAATTTAGTCAGGCATGGTCGAACATTTGACTTGACTTCTGCTCAAGCTTCAACGCCACGCATTTCTACAACTGTCGCTTCTCATCCTGATGCTGGAATCGTTGTTGATTTTCTGAATTTTCGTTGCCGTTTTTTTTCGACTCTTGCAGTCGACTCTCGTTCCAACCGCCGCTCTTTTCTGTATGTGTCGCTAGCGGTTTCCCGGCCAATTCACTGCTGTCTAGATCGCCAACGCTGCCTGGCAGCCATGGCATCTTCAGCTCCGGCCTCCAACACCGCCCTTGACGCTCTCCCAACTCGGCCGCCGACGCCTCCTCGAGAATCCAATATAGAGAAACGAGTTCCCATGAAGACTGCCGTCGGTCGTCCTTTCGACCCTCGACTAAGTCTTCAGACGCCGCCTGGGGGTAATACTCCGTCGACCGGGGCAACCAACTCCAACTCGAGCTCGAAGCGCATAAGGAAGAAGGTCGAGTGGTCAAGCCATACTGATTACAAAGATCCTCCGGATTATCGCGAAGCGAGCAAATTTTTTAGGTCATCGCCCCTCTCCGCTCCCTCCTCCGCTTCCTCGAAACCCGTCAAGGGCATCCTCAAGCCGTCGCCTTCTCCCAATCCTCTCGCATCGCCTCTCAATGGCCAACTTGATGGTCTCACGAGCCAAGCCAGCATTGCCGAGATGTTGGACTCGACAATCAAGCAACTTGCCGGTCCCGACAGGGATTCGCGGCTTGATGCCTACATGATGCTCTCCCGTGCTCTCAAAGCCTCCAATAACCTGCCGGATCGGGTTGCCTTGCAAGACAAGATGAGCCTCTTTATGTCTTTCATTGAGCGCGACGTCAAAGCCAAGAACGACAACGGGTCTGCCGATGCGTCTCTCGTCAACCACGCTCTCAACCTTCTGACGACGTTTCTCCATTTTCCTGCTATCGCCTCGACCCTCACTTCCGATTTCGGTGTATTCATCATTGATCACTGCATCCGATGCTTCACTGACCCAGCTCTACCGAAAGACCTTGCACGCCATTTGATGCAGGTAGTTGCTTTTCAGTCCTTCTCCTCAAAGGTCATGACCCTAGACCGGGTTGGTCGATTGGTCAACGCTCTACACCAGATCGAAGACAACCTAACCGGGAAGAGCATCGTCATGGGCCGCATTCAGATCTATAAGCGACTTGTCAAGCAGTCGCGAGCTCATATGGCCGTGCATACTGAATGGCTGGAGGATATGTTCACTGACATGTTGAGCGCAATTCGAGACATCAGAGCCCAGGCCATCAGCTTAGGCACCGAAGCCGGCTTTGCTCTCCGAAGTGAGAAGCTTGTCATGCGCAAGGTGACAGAGATACTGCAAGCTTCGGACGAGGAGCAGACTTACATCGAATACTACATCCGGAAACTGGAGAGCATGCTAAAAGAAAAGCAATCCCTGTCTACTGTACCCCAGATCTGGGGTGTCGTCACACTGTACCTCCAGTGTCCTCTCAACAGATGGCAATACTTCAATTCGTGGTTCAAGATAGTCCAGGATGCCTTCAATACGGCTGACATGCAGACCAAGCAAGAAGCAAATTACGCATGGAATAGATATGTCTATCTTTCCGTGATCAACAGCAAAATGCCACCAAAGTCTTTGGCCTTGCTGGGTCAACCTTTGGCAAGCCAGCTGCGGAGAAAATTCAACTCGAAGCAAGCGGATGAGGCAATGAAGCTTCGAAGAACAGTCATTGGAGGCATCTGTAACCTCTACTATTATTCATTCCGACCCAGCCACGATATCACCTGGACCGATGCTGCTTGGGACCTCGTTCTTCAACCCATCATGACGCAGCTTATCAATGTCGATGGGAAGCTTGACTTGTCGGCCGACTCGGTGATACAAGCTTCTCGCATCGTGACTGGACTTTTGGATATCTCGACCCCACGAAGCTGGAAGGAAGACCGCATTAGGGAAATGCCTCTAATAAGCCCCGAGGAGCTACCTTCCATAGATCCCAAATGGACTCGACGAAACTCCGAAAAGGTCTTTCAACTCGTCGGCCCAATTCTAGACCGGAAGTTCAATGACCTGGCAAACAACGAAAGTTTAGCATACAGACTCTGGCAAGCTTTTGTTGTGTCTATTGCTGCTGCCTCAGCAAAGGATATCAAAGTGGCCGATGACACAGCGAGATTCCTTGCCCAGTCTTTCGACATTCTCTCAAAGATGTGGTCGAGGGGACCGCCCGAGGGCTCCGAAACGCAAACAACAAAATTCCTTTCAAGCATTCATCATTATATCGATATTCTTGTTCGAAACCTTGGTTTACTCCCCTTCACTGAAAAGAGACTTTCCATGTCTCTTGCCAACACCTTCGAGCCCGCTTCAACACCATCCGGTAGATTTGACCGAGTCGAGAAGCCGAATGGTACTGTTCAAGCACCGATATATCACCTATTCTCTATGCTTTCTTCTATCCCCCCTGGCGCAGCCGACAACGAGGACCTCGCCGACTGCTTCCTCTCAGTATTTGAGCCATTCTTTCACGACAAGAGCATAAAAGTCCGAATTGAACTGTCACGGGAGATGCTCCGACTATTGCCTCGGGATGCTCTCTCGCCGTATGGCCCCTGGGCCCTTGCCGCCCAAAACATTCGCCTACTTCTCGAACAAAGTTATATCTCATCTGGGTCTCATCCATCAAGCAGCGAGAGACTTCTTGGTCCAGAATACCGAGAAATCGTCTCCGTTCTCGAGCGTGGCCTGGTATCCCATCCTAATCTCCCAGCCGAACAATGGTTCTCACTCTTCGACTTACTCTCAGATCATGTCGTACAGGAGTGTGGCGAGGCTGGCCGGGCACTTGGCCTCGTGGAGCCACTTGCAAAGATTGTCACGGATAATTTCTTCGACAACGCAGAACAGTCAGCTCAAATGCCCCTAGCCGTGGCGACAGCGCTTTTCAAGATTGCAAAACTCCCTCGGGATCGCCAGGCTGTAGAGGCTGCTCGGCGGCGTTTGTGGGGTGCACCACCGACCGCGTCTCGATCATCATCCTTTGATCCATTCCAACACCTGTACCAGCTGGGAAATCAAAGTATGAAGTTCTTCTACGGACAGAGCGACAAATTGGGCGATGGTGTCTCGATGGCGTCCTACCTTGAGGCAGTGGATGCTTTCATTATGAGTTCCTTTCCTCAAACTGGCGTCAAGACTTTGTCAAAATTGCAGGACGGGCTCTCGTCATGGATTGAGGACGATAAGGCTCAGTTTAAACTGAGTGACGAGTCTCCTCTTTCCAAAGCAGTAGGTTTAAATACTCTGGTTGTTGACCAAAGGCTAATTATCATGAATAGTTGAGAGCTACCTGGGATAACGTTTGTGGGCACCTGCTATCCCTTGGTCGCTTGGAGGATAAGGACCTCAACTCAATCGAGTCTCTTGTTTCTGCTGGATTCAAGAGCAGACACCGCTACGTTGTGAACAAGATGGCCGAAACCTGGAATACCTTGGTCAAGGACGAAGAGAACTTGGATTGTTCTGACAGCCTCAAGTCAATCATTACTTCCCTGCGCCCGAGAGTCGATGTATCGTTCCCGGGCATGGAGGACTCGAGTGGCGAGTTTGGAGCTCAAGCCCAGTCTTTCATTGACTCACAAGAGGACCTGAGCTTTGTCGCCCTCTCATCTGCAAAGTCATCTGGACACGGTGCTGAGCAAGCAGCTTCATCACCTCCTCCATTGCCGACCATGAATTTGAGGGGCCCAATGACTCGAAAGCGACGGAGGGATGCCACTCCCGAGGTTGTTCAGACGAAATCAGCTAAACGAACGAGCACTCCACGTCTCCGCCATGACAACTCACAAATCCAGTTTGCCCCAATTGCTTCATCACCACTGGTTGAAGAGTCTCAGCATCTCACTGAACGACAGAAGGAAGTGCGCGAACGGCAACAGGAGAACGCTGGTCTCTATCCTGGTCTTCGGTCCAGTCCTCGAACTCGGTCTCGAGCTGCTCTGGAAGAGAAGCCAAAAGAATCCGACACAAAGAGAACCCGAAATCTGGAGTCTACACCGGAACGGCCGGCTTCGTATGAGGAGTTTATTACTTCAACCCCAACCCCTCGGCGTGGACAAGCCTTGCAGATGGAGGGCTTCAACGACCCGCCTTCATCACCACCAGAGCCTAGGCCCAACCCTCTCTTATCCGAGATCCAAACTCGATCAAAGGCCAAAAACTCACTTGAGAGTTGGCAATTCTCATCACCACCAGGATCGCCTTCCAACAGCCAACCGTCCGTGGAACCTCAGTCTAAGCCGCAAGCTCCAACAAACAGACGTTCATCAAGCAAGAGTTCGAAAGCGAAACGACGAAGAAAATCCAAGGCTAGCTCTCCGGTCAATGATGAAGTCATTCCTTCCAGTGTCGTGGCCGAGGAGGAGGCTGGAGAGGACTTGAAGCTACTTCCGGATGCACCCCAATCAACAGGTGCCAAAGAACAGAAAGAAGACGAGAGCGAATCTCTCACTGAGAACAACCCAACCACCCCTCAACGATCTATTTCGCCTGCTGGTGAAGTTCAAGTGACACCAAAATCTGGGGATGACGAGTTTGTCGATGCAAGGAGCAGTCCAGAGGAGGCGCCGAACGAGCAGGCGCCTGGAGCTGCTGGGGAGTTGATATCAAGTCAAAACCAAGACTCCCTCGCACTGAGTGAAGGTGACGAAAGTAGTTTTATGAGATTTGTGGTTGAACTGGAGTCAAGGCGGTGCAACCTTCCCTTCGATAAGGTCAACTCGGCCTCTGTTTCCCCCTCGAAGAGTCTTAAGCCGACTCCCGAGGAATGCATTGAAGTCCAGGGAGACTCGTCGCCTGAGAAAGAAAAGACAGTTGCGAAGCGACCCTCGTTGCCGCCCGTCATACCGTCTACACCTATGGACCTGAACCCAGAAAACTCAGAGAGCCAGAATCAAAGTCAGGACCAGAGTCAGAGCAAGACCCAAAGTGGAAGTCAGAGCAAGAGGAAGAGGAAGAGAAGTGCCAAGTATACCGAGACACGCCGTAAAAGAAGACGATCAACAGACCCTGCGGGGTCGGACCAGGGCGAGGAGAGTCAGCAAACATCCCAAGAGATCGATTCACCCGTGCCAGCAGTGCGACGCTCGTCTAGGCGAAATGCGGGACAGAAGGGCAAGAAGCAGCAAGACAAGGATCGTCAGGCAACGCCAACCAAACAGCTGGAACCAGCGCCTGCACCCCAAGCAAAATCGAATGAGGGTGTTGAAGCACGCGACGGCGGAGACACAGACGAGGAGCTCTTGTCTCAACTAGTGACGGAGTCTAATGCAGCTTCGCAAAGCCAGTCCCAGCAAGAAGCAGGCCCTGAAGTTCCCAGCGCAATCATCGAGGACTCGATGGAGCTCGTGTCAGCAGAAGATGGGACACCCCAAGGGGAAATTCAGGACGAAGTAGCGAAGCCTGAGGGTGAGGAGGAACCAGAGACGGGCAAGACGAATACAATCATGGATATTCTACGTGGTGGCTTGATGGAACTGCGCGAAGCAGCACTGTCAAGGGAAGAGGTATATCAGCTGGAGGACATGTTGATGGATATGAAGCGGGAGCTCTTCGAGGCAGAGCGACGAGGAAGACGCTGAGATGGAGCGTTGGCTCAAGCACAAGGTACATCGTTGGTGGCGCGCAAGGAAGTTTTGGGACGACTTGTAATACCTCTGTACAAATTCTTGAGGTGGTCGTGGTGTAACGTCTCATGATGGAAGCCTTAGATGGATATTACCTACTTTGCCTACATACAGCACAAATACGTAGATACAAAATCCAAGAGAAGAAGACCCACCCATAAACGGACATGCCGAATGTCGGGGTCGAGCAATTAGACAAAGTTAAACGAGGAGCACAAATCTGGGGAATGTTGGGGTAATGCAGACGGAATACCAGCAAAGGAAGCTGGTGATTTCGGGATGACTGTGTCTCGCGTAAACGGCATGAGGAGGCAGCTCACGTCCCGCGTGTATGTAACGCTGCAATAATTGAGCACGGGGAAGGCGATGCGGAGGATCGTCAAGAGAGACAAACAGAGGAGGGGAGGAAAGACGGGGGAGCGAAAACGGACGTCTGGAGGTCGGGTTGTCCTAAAGAGGAAAGCCGAGAGAGGATGACAGGGTGTAGTGGTGGATGTGGAGAAAGTGACTTGGAACCTTTGGAGGTGTGTGGTTCAGCCACGAGATGGGGGAGGGTGTAACAAATGCAAAGAAAGTTTTTGGATGAATTCTTGGGTTTTCTAGAAGTTTGTGTTGTTTGTGCAAGAATGATGCGGCTCTTGAAGCTGCTCGCAATGTTGTCGATAGTGATTTGGGAGACGGTTCATGACGGTATTGGCACTGGCATAGTCATTAATAGGATATCCTACCGTTAACTGACGGTACAGGTCTGAATCAAGCAATTTACACAACATGTTGGCCGTTTAATAATAACTGCTGCCTGGTTTATCTGGGTCCAAAACTGGGGTCAAGGTTTGTGAAGTGCCCAACATTGGTTCGCAGCAACCATCCCTTATGTACCAACCTTTGTCTCGCGCAAATCTAGGAACGACTGGCCAGCACGATCTCTCTTCCCGACGAAGAGACAAGTGGGAAAAGACCTTTTCTCCACGAGGATCCATTTTTCATACGAAAAAAACAAAAACTGCCGGCGTGAGAACTACGTCAGGCAGATCACTCCTGGAGCGGGAAGGGATCCGCGGCATGTGGGCAGGGATGCTGCAGAAATTTTTATCTCAAGGATCTCAGACCGGGAGGGGTCTTGCTCTGCGAGTTAATTATTGCAGAAAACCCTCGGCTGTCGTCTTGTCACTTTATGTAAAATGGATCATGGTGTGATGTACAGGGATTTGGCGATGTTGGATGGTTTGGTGGTGTTGGTGCGGTTCAGTGAGAACCACTGAAAACAATGGAGTTTTCGATTTGCTAATATTACTAGATGCGGGCTAGAGTCTTGCTGCTTTAGAGGTGACTTCTAGAGATATCAGTGTAAGTTGAAGGTATACACGTTAGCATCCCAGTAGCTGGTCTCTCGCAGAAAGAAAAGAACCAGAATATGTAAGACGGCGAACATAGAACCCCTAAGCGTTTCAACGAAAAGCTAAACGTGTCCTAGAAAGATTGAACTCTACCGCAGACAGTAGAGCCTTGGGGCAAAACACATCGCTGCTTTAACAGGGACAGCCAGACTGGTGTAATTAGCAACACGACGGGAGCGGCACGCAGGAAAGTCCTGTGCCCCTTAGGCGGGCTCGTAACCTCAGGTCCAAACCCTGAGTCTGGAAGACTTCACCTTTTTTCTTCCTTTTTTTTCTCGTCGTGGCATCTTTTGCCTTTGGTGACGCATTTCAACATGTTCAAAGACATCTTGAACTGCTTCCCGAAGTACTGCCCAAAATAGCCTAGCGCAGAGGTACAGCAAGCAGTCTTACGGTATAGCCGAAAAGACGACCCGTTAAGGGAACCTGCCCGAGCTGTTTTGAGAGACATGGGTTAAAGTAATAGTTATCGAGTAAGATCGAGGAACAATTCGGGCTCCGTGGATTATTTCAGGTGGAGACGAGACAAGCGCCGCTGTTGTGCTTGCTTGGTTTCATGAACATGGTTCAAACAGGGTTTCCAGTCTGCGCCGCATTGGATGTTTTACGCTCCTCTCCTAAGGCCGAAGGATTTCCGGACCCGTCGCCGCAACGGCAGTTCACGGCGTGGCGCCGGGGGAGAGACATAGCCTGCCGATTCGAGGAATCCTTCGTCTGACTTGGCCTGTGTATCACAGGCTGTTTGCTCTCAGGTATGTATATCCAATGTAGGACATCCGAAGAGCAAAGGCGGATAGCATTGAATGCATCTGCCTGCGGGAGAGGCCCTTC
Organism: Fusarium setosum; assembly: GCA_013623625.1. Lineage (NCBI taxonomy): Eukaryota > Fungi > Ascomycota > Sordariomycetes > Hypocreales > Nectriaceae > Fusarium > Fusarium setosum. The sequence continues at coordinate 7,168 of JABFFE010000761.1, read as the reverse complement.
CGTCTGACAGAAACACAAATTCAATTCAGCAATCCGATGTCTTTTCTCCCCCATTCGGCCCGCTCATGACTCGAGTGACGTCAACCGGCTCCAGTATGGGGCTCCCCTGGAGCTAAAAGTAAGCGGGTCCAACACAATCTCCATCTTCATCTGTAGATGTTGCCATCCCATCCCACAAAAGGATTGGGAACGGACGACCAACAGCAATCGTCGAGACCCATGGTGGTTTATATCCGAGGCGGGACGGCGAAGAAAAGAGTTACGGTCAGCGATCCATTCTTCCGTCGCAAAACGTCTCGTTATTCGTGGTCAAGGCAGCATAGACTGTGGATCGACGGAGCAGGGGACCTCTTGGCAGAGGTAGTAAATGGCACGTTTTTGACTGTCGCTGTCGGGGCAAAGGGACTCTTCTCCGTTCTTGACGGGGCCTAGCGATGGATCCCCTTTGTTACTGTATATGAGACGGCGGCAAGAAAAGATGTCGACATGGGTCGGTTGGCGCGTCATGGTGCATCGTCAAGCGTGCAGTTGTGGTGCCGTCGTTCGTTTCGCGATGGTAAGCCATGGAGAACGAGGGCTGGATTCGGTGTTGAAACCCCGACGTGGTTCACCTCGGAAGCAGTCGCCTCGCTCATCTCGACCGAAAAGTTAAACCTGACGCCCAAGCGGGATCCCTTGTGTGTGCATGGGAGAGGCCGGGGATTTTACTTACCACCTCGTTGGTTTACCTCTTTAGCCATGGGAGGGGGTTGACCGAGGTTGCAACACACCTTGTTCTGCACTCCCCCCAACCTGCGGTACAACACGCGAGGCTGAGAACGATGGAGATGCTGTCAACTCTGTATAACTGTAACAGATATCGTAGATCCCTTTCAAGTTGCAGTTGTTTTGTCGTAGTCAATTAGCCAAGGATCAAGCTGTCAGGAGCAGAGCCTCATTGCTGGGCAAATCGACTACCCGCCTGCGCCATGGCCGCCACGATGTTTTTCTTGTCCCGTCTTACTTGCGGAGGTAAAAAGGCATGGGTGTTTGCTTGGCCTTTCGGATCACGTGAGCTCCCGAGGCAACCACCAGGCACCCATCGGCTTGCCTCTCTTGACCAGATGTTGGCTCTGACTTTCCTTTCTCATCTGACATTTCGCGAATCATGCCAACAAGGAAGGCCTTAAAAACCCTCAACCAAGGGTCTTGGCTTCCTCACCCTCATCGGATCATCGTTTTTGGTATCGGTACCGACCGCTGTTAGTCTCTAGACGGGAGTTCTAGAGAGACACCTCGGCTATCCAATCGCAGCCTCCTTCAACGGGGAGCGGATCCTCACCAAAACAAGGTTCCATCCAAACAAGACCCCTCGAGCGAGCCATTCATCGCCAACGTTGACTCGATAAATGTCGACATGAAACGGGGCTCATCCCCCGGAAAACCCAAAAGGAAAAAAACGTCAAATGAAACGCGAAAAACAGAGACAAAAAATTGGATGCGCCGTACCTTGACGCCTTATGTGCCCCAATTTTCATCCCCCCGAGACCCATCAATTTTCACGCGCCTACCATGACGTCGTCTTCCCCACGCCTCCAGCCTTTCGACCTGGCATGGACAAGGCCTTGTCCGCTTCCCCAACTCGCGCAACGCTGCGGAGCGGAGGCGAGAAAGTGAAAAATATGGGTTTGGCCGCGGCTGGGGCGGTGACCCGATGTCTGTCAGCGTTGGTTGTGATGCCTGTGTAAGTTGGTCCCCTCTCTTCTGCTTTCTGGGCGTGTGTCTATGCAAGGCATACAATTACTTTTTCGCCTTAATCTGCTTCCCGCGCCCGAGTATCCTAGTGCTGAGCCAATACTTGGCGATTTACAGAGATCCTTAACTTTCCCGTCGCTGACCGTGCTGCCTCCATGTAGGGGTCCATGGTACAAACACACTTCCATCGGCCGGGAGGTGGGCGATGGATCCATCCAGGCCAAGACAAGAGACAGCCATCCATGGTCAAGGACCAAGGTCTGAGACGCCAGTGCAGTGCAGCGCAGCGTCGTGGGTGTGGATATCATCAGAGGCCGTGGACCCAGTACTACATCGGCTTGACTCGCTTCTTGCTCTGCAGTACGACCTGAGACCCTTCGCGCCGGGTGCGACTGAAGAGTGATCGTCTCTGTGCTGTCTCTCTCTCTTATAAAACCCTTGAGGGTCCCCGCTCGCCGTTGTCTCTGGCTCGTGCTGTCCGTGACGCCAACTATCTTTGGTCTATCCCGTGGCTCAGAGTTTGGGTGAACAGCTCATCGTCCTTCACCATGTTCAACAAGAAATACTTTGGCCTCCGAGGCCAGATCCTCAACTATGCCATCAGCACAATCGCCGGATGCGATTTCCTGCTCTTTGGTTATGGTATGTGCTCCTCTGGGCCAATCAATTGTGAACTCCAGCTTACAACTATGCCATCACAGATCAGGGTGTTATGGGTGGTATCTTGACGATGCCACGGTTCATGGCAGACTTCCCAGATCTCGACCCCGACGCTGAGGGCATCTCTGAGACCCTATCCAACCACCGCTCCAACTACCAGGGTATTGCCGTGTCGTCGTACAACCTGGGCTGCTTCTTTGGCGCTATCATCACCATCTTTATTGGCAACCTCCTTGGGCGCAAAAAGATGATCATGCTCGGCACCAGTATCATGGTCGTCGGTGCTGCTCTGCAGGCCTCCGCTACAACTCTCGAGCACTTCATCATTGGACGAATCATCACTGGCCTGGGTAACGGCGGCAACACCTCCACTGTTCCCATGTGGCAATCGGAAACATGTTCTGCTCATAAGCGCGGGAAGCTAGTCATGATCGAGGGTGCTCTCATCACGGCTGGCATTACAATCTCATACTGGGTCGACTTCGGCATGTACTTTGCATCTAACACCTCTGCGTGCTGGCGCTTCCCCCTGGCCTTCCAGATCGTCTTCTGTCTCTTTATCATGGCCTTTGTCATGAACCTGCCCGAGTCTCCTCGCTGGCTTATGCTTAAGGGACGCGACGAGGAAGCACGAGAGGTTATTGCTGCTATTGCCAACCAGGACCTTCACGACAAGTACGTCGAGAATGAGTTTAAGGCTATTAAGGAGACTACCTTGGAGATGAGTAAGGGAACCTTTTCTGACTTATTCTTGCGTAACGATAACCGCAACCTCCACCGCACTATTCTGGCGTATGTGAACCAGATGTTCCAACAAATATCTGGAATCAACCTCATAACATACTACGCTGCTCAGATTTATAAGAAGCTAGGCATGACAGGACATATGCCTCTTCTTCTAGCTGCTCTGAACGGTACTGAATACTTCATTGCTTCATGGCCTGCTGTCTGGTTGGTTGAGCGCGTTGGTCGCCGAAAACTAATGCTTTTCGGCGCAATTGGTCAGGCTTGCACTATGGCTATTCTAGCTGGTGTCGGTAATCATGATGACCAAAAAGGTTGCCAAATCGCCGGCGTGGTATTCCTTTTCGTCTTTAACACATTCTTTGCCGTTGGTTGGCTCGGCATGACCTGGCTTTACCCTGCTGAGATTACCCCTCTCCGAATTCGAGCCCCTGCCAACGCTCTGAGCACCTCAAGCAACTGGATCTGGAATTGGCTGGTAAGTGAGACCCTTGGGGGGGTGCTTTTTACAGTCCTCAAGACACAACCCTCAAGTCACAAATACCAAAGAAATTAGACGCTAACATTGATCTATAGGTTGTCATGATCACCCCTCCTGCATTCAAGAACATCAAGGGCCACACCTATACCGTTTTCGCTGTTATCAACGCCATCATGGTCCCTTCGGTCTACTTCTTCTTCCCCGAGACGGCTTACCGATCCCTTGAGGAGATGGACACTATCTTCCAGAAGGTGAAGGGCTTCAAGGGCGCTTTCGACGTTGTCAAGCAGGCCAAGATTGAGCCTCACCGATACGATAAGAATGGAAACATGCTTATTTCTATTGACGAGGTGGAGGAGAAGGGTCACACCGAGCACCGAAGCGGTAGCTCGAGCGGCGCCAGTGGGACTCCTCAGAACGCTGCCATGTTCACCTCGAACGACGAGGAGAACCAGCGCCAGGAGAAGTAGATGGCTTCCCTATTTTGATCACCTTTTTACAGCATGCTTGCTTTAGATAGATGGCTTGCTCGGACGAGCTGTCGCTTGCAAACGATGCTGGTTCGAGTTTTGTTGAAGCACTAAAGATACCCCATTTGTTCCGCTAGAGGATGGGGCAGAGATTCAGCTATGGCTGAAGTTGAGAGTTGTTTGTCATAAACTATATATTACATAGATACCCCAGACAACATTGCTCTTGTTTAATCATCTGAGACTTATCATGACTTTGTGAAGTAGTATTTTGATGACGTATAGGCTGCAAGGTATAAGCATTGTTTAGGCCAATGTGACACCCAATCGCCTAACTCGAAGTATCTAAGCAGGACAAATAATTATCACACGAGACTAAGCCGCGTAGATAATAGATCGGTTGGGCACTAGTTCTTCGGGTCGGCTAAGATTCCAGGGGGTATTTGACGTTGCCAGTCTTCAGGGTCTTACTTGAAGATCATGGGCAAATGGAACGTAGATCAACGGTCTCCTCCCCCGTGGGACTCGCCTAAAATGCTAGATTCTTAATGGATGGGGGCATGATATAACAAAACGTCACCAACACTACATAGTCAGTTATAGAAATATGCCCTTCAATCCGGCACGGTAGTAGGCCGGGTCAGTGGCAACTCAGCATAGCCATGCCCTACTAATGCGTAAACTATATAGCCGCAAGATACTCCTTCAAATTCTGCTACCTGATATGCATCATCGCTACTCTTTACAATATTAGCCGTATATATGCGACATAGCAGTGAGTGTCATATAAGCTAAAGCAATGGCGCAGAAGTAGATCCCAATGGGCACAACTAACCCTGAGAAACAGACCTACCTGCCAAGGACTATTAGAAACTTAGAAGTGGACTATGATATGCGTGGTAGATCCTCTTATTATCTATTAACCCATATAGGCATGATCCGTTGTTAATAGCCGTTAGAGTAGAGTAGATTACACTAACCGAGAAATATCTAGCAATTAAAGATGATTAGCTTATTATTCTAAGATTAATTTCGAAGCCGGGTGTAGTCAAGTGTGTTTAGAAGCTCAGGGCTTGAAGGTATACTCAACAACGTCACTAGGACATAGTTTCCAAAGTAGGACTCAGCTAGGATACTATGGCGGGCACGATTCTAGCCGAGCCTGCATGCAATATATTGTCGGATGGCTCTTTTGTTATATTCTATGATCCTTCGAGACTGCACCTCATCACGGTGTCTTGTAACCAACACGCTCAAACGATTTCGCCCTACAACGCCTTGCATCCTCTAAGAAACCAGTAAATCTCCTGCCAACTATAGCGTATCTCACACATGCTGTTTTACTTGAATAACAGATGTAGTCTGGCCGATTAGAAGGGAGGAGCCAAGTACTATATAGAAGATAGGACTTAGTTCTATAGGCTAGTTAACGGCCCTAAGCACGGGGCTGAAAGCTAGTTACAGGCTATTATAATAAATAAACAATATGCAGTTAATTATAACTTTTTCTTTTCTAGAGAAGAACAGCTATAGAACAGATACCACTTCTCATTTTTGTGGTCAAGGGGAGGTGCCGTCTCTAACATGATAGTAGGCACTTTCGACTTGAAGCTGAACCAATATCGTAGACTAACACGGCGAGCTGATACTTCGGACTAACAATGAGATCGTCCCTAGGATGCCATGATTGAGCAGAATATCGGTCTTGTATGACGTAGTCGGTGTTTGCACAAGGCATCTAGCGGCGTGTCGAATTGAGGTCAAGAACTATATACACCTTCAAGTGCCGCTATATCTCCGAGCTTCACTCTTTAGTCTTCGGACAACAACTCCATCAGCTTCAGCAACCTAAGAAACCCCGCACCACACAAAATGTACCCCAAGAACATCCTCGCCCCCGCCTCACTGTTTCTCCTGGGCCTCCCCTCGGTCCTGGGTGCAGGGTGTTATGCCCTCGGCCGAACCGGCACAAACAGCATGGGTGCTGGCCTTGGCGGTATCACATACTCCAGCGGCGGAAGCACCGCAGTCTTCAAGGACGATAAACAGATTGGCTCCAACGACGACGACCCTTGCAGGAACTCTGTTAATACTGAGGTCGACGGCTTGGAGCATCCAGTCGGGCGGGGTGCCACATGCAACCTTGGAAAGTTCACGTGTGTCTCAATCCTAACCCATGAGGCAGCTATGAGAAAGAGCTAATATATGTGTCGTCAGGGAGTGCCATGGTTCCTACGGCGACGAGTCCCATATCGACGGTGACGAGCCATCGAGTGATGCCGACTTTTACGGTGTCGGTATCTCTGCAAACTCGGAGTGCTGGTTCTACTTTGACTGTTGAGAAATACCCCAGAGCAAATTGAGCTTCATCGTCGACGGGCGAGTAGATGGCTGACTGTTGACTGTTGACTATTGACTCATATCTCCGTGTTTGGGATCTGGCTGGGGTCGACTCTTGTTCACACGTCGGAGACGATGCATGTTTCTCATTTGATCTGTGGAACTATTTACAGTTATCCATCTAGCCAAATTCGACAGCCGATGAGGCATATAGTTAGGACTTTGGAGTGTACCGAGATGTGTGCCACGCCTCGCTTAGACGGGGGCATCTCTGTCTGGACAAATCATTTGCGACTCGACTACAGCCCGACCTCCCCTCGCTAAACGTGATACGCAATCGGAGTGATTCTCATCTTGATACCTTGGCGGGTTTCCGTTGCATGCTAGAGTTTCCGCTGTGGTGTTCAAACTTCCAGCCTGACATAAGCAAAGATGGCTGGGCAATATGTGCTCATGTGCCTTGAAGCAACGGACGATAAGCAGGTTGCCTTTTTTTTTAGTCGCAGGTTGAAATCTAGGCAACTACCTTGTGCTGCCTAAATACCACGCAAGTAAAAGACAAACAAGTTTTATATGCATTGGTGCATGATCTGAATATTGCTGATGCAATGTGCATCACAAGCCCAACATCTGAGACGTGTTTCAGCTTGGAGTCCTGCAACGGCAAAAGCTGCCCGGTAGGGCTCCAACTATAGCACCAGGTCCCCACTGATCGAGGCGAGGAGGTGCACCTCATTGG
>JABFFE010000760.1:0-13269 GCA_013623625.1 Fusarium setosum | reverse complement strand
TTGTTATGGTGAAGGCAAGCTGCCGGCAGCCGCGCACTTCAGATAGAGAAGTGAGCGGAGGGGCCTGTGTGAGAACCTTCAACTGGTGTAGTAGCTTTCTGAGAGAAAACGAGGCAGGCGCAAACTGGCGGTGCAATTTGAGATTCTTGCAGATGCGCGAACTTCCAGAAGTCCCGCGTCGACTACCTCGAGGCTCTCAATGCGCTAGTACCCAACTCAGTGCCCAAAAGCAGGCAACCAGCGGCACCGTCCAAACGAAGCAAAGCGATGGGGCCATATGTCCAAACCACAGCTACGTATCACTGTTCTAGGTGATCTTGCATATCTTACAAAGTCAAGCATAAAAATATCTCAAGACCAGAAGTCAGGTCTTAACTCATTTGCCGTCCAAGACACTATTTGCACAACTCTCCACAATACCAACAAATATAGAGTTGTCGATCGACAATCTGATTAGTCACCGCGCTAATAGGTCCAGCAGAGAGGATCGTACAGCAATGTTTTTTATCCCTGGCGGGAGACCCGAGATGCCCAGAACTTTGTCGAGAACGCTTTCTATAAGGATGCAATCAAACAAAACGAGCAATGGAGTACAAAGGGCCGAGTGCTAATCTTGAGCTTGGGGTCTCCCTCCAGGCTTCATCTGAAGGATCTGAACGAGCGAGTCGAGAGAGAGCTGGAGTACTCTCAAGAATCCGCTGAGACGTTCAATATGAAGCCTATGGATGGACTCATGTTTACAGATCCTGACGAACTGCTCCGATATGGCTGTGGATGTGGCTTGAATTTCTTTGAGCGTCAGTTGCTTGTTCTTGAGGACCTTGGGCGTGATTGGGTTGAAACAATTGTCGTCGCTTTCCAGAGCCCTGTCTACTTCTTTGCCCTGCAGTGGGCGGACCCGGTTCATCATGCCCGGGGCATAGCTCGAATGCCTCTTGGCTACCGAACGAGGGAGCACTATATTCTCGGATATCGGGAGACCTTGCCAATTATCGTGAGCCCTGATTCTGGCAAGTCCCCACTGTCCCGCCAGAGATCACCGTCACTGCTGACCTGTTCAACTTGCGGAATTAACAGGCTTGAAACCCAGCCTAGCGTGCAATGCGCAACGGCCCGTTACCATCAAACTCCGGCCGCCCAATAGCGACGACTCTTATAGTGAGAGCGAGACATGCGAACAGCTCCTGAGCTTTTGGGGCTGCCTCGAACCCGTGAAGACATACAGCAAATGGGCAGGAACAGGTTCGTTGTCTTTTATGCTATAGCGACTAGCTCCACCAAGGTTGTCTTAAGCTCAGTCCTGACTCTCAAGACATAGCCGTACTCCTTGTCGACCCGAAGCCGTCCGCTTCTGAAACGCTGAAGTGCGAGGCTCAAGGGGAGCAAGTGCCCTTTGAGCTGAGTAAGTGCCCGCCGCGGCCAAGGCTGTATGTGTCCGTCGATGGAAGACGAAGCGGAAGGGAAGAGTGGCTGTCGAGGGAAAAAGCGTGCCGTGGCCACTGCGTGTGTGATCCTTGGTCAGACATATCTTCCCATGCTACCCGGCTAGCCCAGCAAGATCACATGTCAAAGATACATGCATGGTTTTGTGAACCTAATATCAAGACAGAAACGTCGCTGAGGGTGAGGAACGGGCCGCTAGACTCACTACTGCCCGGAGCAGCCGTATCTGGCAGTACCTCACTCTTCGATGAGCTCAAGGGGTTCGACTATTTCGCCCTGGACGATCAACCGCTAGACGCCGGTTATCATAGCCGGAGGCTAGTTCTCGCCAAGACGGCCATTGCTGTTGACTCTCTGGTGGCAGACACTTTAAACCTTACGCTCAAGGCGTCGCTCGGCCTTAAGAAAGTCGCCAACTTCAACTTTGACAAGATTGAAGAAAAGTCCTGGACCGAGCAGTGGCGAGGAGATATTTTCACAGACTTGTGGGAGCTGCGCGAAGACCTGGAGCTACTAGGCGACCGAATGGAGCTGAATGAGGAGACTATAACGAGCTTGTAAGCTATCTCTGACCTTTCATGGGCTGCTATCAGCTGATAGTGTACACCGAGGCGTGTATTAATCAACCCCAGACTAGAAGTATCAGACACCAGCTCCATCAGCCTCGAAAAGAGGCAGGAGGAGGACGACATTTCCGAGTGGCGAGACCTAGACAGGAGGAGACAGTACGCCCTACAGATGATAGGGAGGACAACCGAGTCCTACGTGCAATCTGTGGCAGCCACTGGCGCCTCGTTTGCGAACCTTCAAGCCACAACGTGAGTATCTTGTCCCCCTGATCGTGACTTCGGCTAAGAGCTATCCCTAGATCACGGGAGCTTACTGGGTAAGTAACCAAATACTTGTAAGCGTAGAGAGTTGAATGTTGACCACAAAGCAGCCTCGCGACCCTCTTCGTCCCCGCCAGTCTCTGCGCCGCCGTTCTGTGAGCTTATCTTCCCTCCGACCCCTCCCCAGCCACCAAGGAAACCGATGCTTACTTTAAAAAACCAGTGCTATACCGTCTTTTAGTGGCGCTGGCGACGTTGAGAAATTTTGGTATGTCTCTAAATAACTACTCATCGCTCGCTCGAGACTAAACCAGGAATTAAATGACCACTAGGATCTTCTGGGCGGTATCTGTGCCAATCGCCATTTGGTTCCTCAGTCCGCTAGAACGCATGATCAAGGAAGCACGCGAGAGGCGCAAGGAGAAAAAGGAGGAAGAGGTGCGCCAGGAGAACATCATTGCTAAGCGACGCGAACACGAGCGACAGGAGGCGGGGATGGCCTCGTCCGTGGACCAAATCTCCACTTGGCTAACAGCTGGGAAGCCTCCAAAGGCTAGGCGTTTCCGGCGGGCGAGGGGTTCTAATCAAGGTGATATCGAAGACTCGGGGGTTTAGTTAGTGGTATACGAGAGGGGGCAGGGGCCTGAAGATTAGCCCTTCCCCCTCCCTGCTAACTCGTTGGTATTAGTTGAGAGTTATTTAACTAAAGTGAGGTTTATTCGGTTAAAAAATACCATATAGCCTTTATATTAACTCATTGGTACAAGTGCTATTAATTAATTAAATATCCGGCCGTTATCTTTCACTCATCGACTAGTACATTCAAGTCCACGTATCCCCATAGCCGTGCCAATAGCATCGTTTCATCGTATACTATCGCCAGAGTTGTGCACCTCAAACGCAACCGTCTTGCTGATGCCGATTTGCTTAGGATCCATCTCTTCCATGTCAATGTCGGACGAAGCTTTCCGATGGTCTTTGCGACTAATAATACGCTCTTGTGAACTCGTCCGGTCCCTGCTAGCCCCTCCCCCTTGCACCTCGACAATGTGCTCGCCTTGGTTTGTTGTCAAGATCAAGTCGTTGCCGCCGATAAATTGTCGACGCGGATAGCCACCTGGGTGTCTGCTATTTACCGACGATCCGTAGACTTGGTTGTGGAAGACGACCTTGGAGGCCAGAATATCGATGCTGTGAGCCGGTCAGCTTGAATGGGCCAGCTGGTGAAGAGGTTGACTTACAGCATCATTACCGGAAACATGCATTCCATGGCATATGCGAAGCGATCCAGTTGAGACGGAACATTTGTCGCGCTCTGGGAAGCTGTTTGGAACGAGTACGTGATAGCCCGCATGATACCCAGAATCGCAAGCAGCGCAAGCCGGACTTCGGTGCTCCTCATCAAGTACCGGAACAACCCAGCCTTGATGGCAGCCTTAAGCGAAGTGGACTTGGCCGAACTGAAGACTCGAAGGAGGAAAAAGGAGCTGAGACACTCGAGTAGGGCGATCAATACAAAGTATCCCATGTGCAGGTTGTTGATTATACCCTGCTCCCCTTGTATTTCGTTCAAGAGGCGGCGGGCCCTTACAGCAGCGATGACGACGCGGAGAGCCGTGATGGCGACAATCATGAACCAAAACAGGCTCGCAAAGATGTACCATTGTCGATTTCGCAGGACACGGCTTAGAATGATGTAACTGTAGAACGACAGACCAGCTTCTTGAATCTGCACCGAATACATGTCAGTCAAAAACCTCAAATCCTGCACAACTACTCACCATCCACATAATATCCGACAAAACAGAAGCTACGGCCTGCCTCTTCACGGGGCTCTCGGTATAAAATGCATAATAGCAAAGCCCGTTGGCTATTGCGCCCGCAGCAGAGGTCGCGATCGGGACGATGGCAACCGGGGAGAAGCTCGTAATGCCAGCGACCAAAAGACCGAAGAGGACATTGGCGATGCCGATGGTGCTGAGGATGGACCAGCTCAGCTCATAGTAGACCTGCTGCACCATTGTTGAAGGCAGCCGTGCTTGGATTGCGGCCGCGAAGGTTGATTCACATGGTCGAAACCCTGCAGCGTAAGGAAAAAAAGCACCGTTTCGAGGGGCCCCTCCCAGCTTAATACACACAATACGAAAAAAAAAATCCCCCATGGAGCCCCTCTCCGGGGTACCCCGACTTGAGAGTCGAGACTACCAGGTTGGCGAGCCATCTGTTGGTGATCCCCGGTGTGGACACCTGTTCCCCGTGTGACAAGGGGGCCGTTTGACACATAAAAGCATCCTTGTCAGCCAATATTGGCGACTCGCAGGACATCGCGTGCGGGTTGAGCTCGGGGGGATGCAGTTGACTGGCGCGCTAGAAAGGGGTAATTGACACGAGGGAACCGAGAGGGTGGGAAACTCGCCATCTGACTGGTCTGAGCTGGGCCACTCGATGCGCACCAACAAGTTGGAAACATCCAATCCTTCGGCTTATTCCCGGAAAGAGGCTGGGGGACAGATTTATCCGACTGCCGCCCTTGTCGCGAGGTAGGCTGTGCCGCACATTCCCACACATCTTTCCCCTGAGGTGATGGGTAGATGAAGAGGACAAGTGACTGCTCATGACCAATTTAAGCCCATCTCGGTGTGTGGGAGCTATATTGGGGCCTCGAGTCCGTGTGGTTGTTTCCCCCAGTCTCTCGGCTGGGTACAGTTTTCCTCTTTCTGGGGGGCTTCACTGATCACGAGACTCCGTGGGTGGTTGGCCAGGACCCCGGCTCGGGCTGCGCCCACTTTGACAAGCCCGGGCGTGTAGGGCAGAGAACACTTGGGCCACCACTTTGTGAATTTCCTGCGGTCGCATCCTTGGCTCGCGGATTCGTTTCAGGATCCAAACGTCTGGATCGCTTCTGAGCCGAGCTGGACTAGTATGGACATGGTTGATCAGATAATTATCGTCAGCGAACGGGCCTGCTGTTGCAGCCGTAATTTTCTTCGGCACATGAAATTGTTAGGCTTCAAAACTTGCGTCTTGAGAAAACGTTGATTTTCGGGGTTGACAAGGGCCGGGGTTGGGAGCCAACGAGTGCGTCCATCAAAGTCCCTGAGGACAGTCAAAACGGCTCTGAAACTAGCGGTGCTACTTAGGGAAACCGAAGCCCTGGTAGGGATGCCAACAACCGACATAACTGCAGGGTGGAAGTTCTCTCAAAGTGAATAATGAGTGGCAGCCTACCCTGTAGCATTCCGGAGATCTTAATTTAAGTTACCAGATTGACTGCTGTCGTACGGTCGCTCAGGGTAATGAAAGCAATTAATTATTAAAGTAGATAGTATTGATGACAATTGCAGGTTGAAACGAAGCATCTGTGAGTTAAATAGGAAATTGGGGCTTACTCTTGAAGTTATCCGAGAGAAAGTAGACTTTCACTTGAGCAAATGTGTTGGAGAATTCCCATTTCAGGTAAAACCAACCTATTACTTAGCTTGGAAAATAGCCGTTAGCTTTAGCTTGATGAGGGAAATCGAACTGCTTGTATTATTAATTGTCGGGTAGCGGGTTTCTTTCCGATGCGCGATGCCGTATTTCCGACGTCCATTTCTTGCCATATCTAGCCGCAGAGCGAGACTGTCGAACTAATAAAAAGCCGTTTCGACTCGATTTCCCCACCTTATTATTCGTCTACCAATAACGCAAAAGCTGCTCTGGCTCCAAGATGTGGAATCCAATCCCCACCGCCCAATATGACGGCTTCTTTGCAGGATAAAAAGTCGTCAAGTGCGAGTCTCGACTCCGAGTCTATTTCCGAGATTGTCAAAACTCGGCACCTTCTCTTGGGAAATGCAGTCTTTCCTTCAGTATCGGCGAGCTGGCGCTGCGGCCCAGGCGCAAATCGACCGAGATGTCGAGAGAGTCAGAGCGAATGTGGCACCCGATACCGGAGGGGGTGTTGAGGCCACAGCAGCGGGAGCACAAAGCCGGTTAAAGCCGTCTTCAAGTCACCGGCTTTCCCTGGATGAAGAGAAGCAAGAGAAGGCGACACCTGAATCTTCATCCACTCGCGACGCCGAATCCATCCGCGATGAAATCGAACAGCAAGTGCCGATGCACAGGAGTGTCACAGCCGAAACGCTTCGGAAATGCCACTCTGCAGGTATTGCTCTGGGCCAGGTCTTGTCCGGCATCCACGTACGAGACCATGAGGCACACGGGAGCAAAGTATTCGTGGTGGATTGGGAGGGCCCGGACGATCCCTTGAACCCCAAGAACTGGTCCGTTGGACGGCGTGTCGGCGTGACAATGCAGATATCCATGATTGCGCTCTTCGTCACAGCTGCGTCCGCTATTGATGCAACGGTGCTTCCACAGGCTGCGGCTTCACTGGGCGTTAGTGAGGTTGCTGAATCACTAGCAACAGGTACATTAAAAAGAATCCTTGCTCATGCTACTTCTTAAGCGCTGACATCTTGTAGGTCTGTTTCTGGTCGGCATGGGCCTCGGATCCTTGGTAGCCGGCCCCTTCTCTGAAACGTTTGGAAGAAACACCGTCTACACGGCCTCCATGGCTGTCTTTATGATCTGGATCATGGCATCAGGACTGGCTCCGAACTTTGGTGCTCAAATTACCTTTAGGTTCTTAGCTGGCTGTTCCGCATCGACACCGTTGGTTTGCTCTGGAGGATCGATAGCCGACATGTACAACAGCCTCGAAAAAACCTGGAGTTTTCCTCTATACGCCATTACTTGTTTTAGCGGGCCTATGCTCGGCGCCGTCATGGGTGCATACATTGGTCCTTCGACTGTCGTCAGCTGGCGCTGGACCGAATGGACCATGCTGATCTCCTCTGGGCTTGTCCTGGTTCTGGTGCTACTTTTCATGCCAGAAACTTACGGCCCTTTGCTGTTGCAATGGAAGGCTGCACACTACCGAAGGATCACAGGGGATAGCCGCTTCCGCTGTGAGCACGAGATTGCAGGCGCGAGCCTCTTCAGTCGACTCAAGATTAGCATGACGCGCCCATTTCTGATGTTAACAGAGCCCATCATCATAGCCATGACCCTCTACATGAGTGTTGTATACATCGTCCTTTTCACATTCCTTGTCGGCTGGCCGTACATCTTTGAGTATACATATGACCTCCACCAGGGTCTTGCCAACATCATCTTCATAGCCATGGCCCTCGGCACACAAATTAACTTTGTATTCATCCCCATCGTCTACCGAAAAACGATCCGAGCTGCTGAATCCCAAGGAGATGGACATTTCAGCCCAGAGATACGACTCTGGTACGCCATGCTCGGTGCTTCTGCGGCCATTCCCATCTCGCTGTTTTGGCTCGGTTGGACCAGCTATGCTAGCGTTAGCATCTGGTCGGCGATTTTTGCTGTCGTCTTGTTCGGGTACGGTATAACTGGCATCTTCATCTGCGTCTACATGTACATCATCGATTCTTACGAGATCTACTCGGCGTCGGCGCTCACCTTTGTCGCCTTGACGCGATATATGGTTGCAGGAGGGATGACTGTGGTCGGGATTCCGTTTTATGAGAACATGGGCACGCACTATACGCTTACAATTATGGCTTGCTTGTCGGTTATTCTTGCGGCCATTCCGTATGTGCTATATTTCTATGGTCACACTATTCGGGCCAAGAGCAGATTTGCCTTTGCCAGGTAATGGTGCATGGCTGTGAGGCTTTTATCAGGACAATGGTTTGAGACGGCAGCGAATTTCTTTGGTATACGATTGGAAGGAGCGACTAGAGTATTGTTTGGCTGGAGGTCTAGAAACTAGAAAATAGAAACCCAGGATACGACCATGAAAAGTTCCTCTTGACCTCTCTGTCCCGAATCATTCATCCCTCAACAACTGCAGCATTTCATGCATTCTCTCAGCCACAAAGTTCGGGTTATCTGCCTGGATGAAGTGACCTGCGCCTAGCGCCTGAAGGGGCCCTTTGCTTCTATCAGTGCTCGTCAACTTGGCCAAGCCTTGGTTGTAGCGATGCCAGTACGGGTTCACGTATGTCTGAACCACAGCAACGGGAATCCCCAAGTCTATCTCATTACGTTCCGCAAAAGCATCAAAGTCATGTCCCACCACCGTAATATATGGTCCCTGCTCTCCTTCTTGATGTAGCGGAGGCGAATCAGCGCGTGGGAGAAGTTGATATAGGTTCCGTCGACTCAATCCCTCCCTGCTGCCAACATCCGGGTGGAACCGCTTTCGTATCTGTTCTCTCGCATTGCGCAAAATCTCCGGTGTGGCGCCAGGGGGTAAGTCGGGGTTGAAGTCCTTGGCATCGGGGTCCGGGAGAATGGAGACAAAGTCCGTGTCGGTCAGAGTGCTGTCCAGGAAGACGATGCCTGATACGGTGGCGGGATACTCTCTAGCATAAAGGCGAATGAGAGAACACCCGATAGAGTTACCGACCATCAGAATCCGAGTATGATCGGGGACGTCGATGCCCATCTTATCCTTCGAAATCTGAGTGATGAGCTGTCGCATATCACGAACAGCGCTCATACAGTCGTGGGCGTGGCTGGGGTCTGCCGCGCCTTCATCGGCTGGGTCGCGATCAGTCGTCTGGCCCTGTCCGAAGCGGTCATAGGTTAGAAGTGCTGGTAGTCCTTTGGGTGAAATCTCCCGTAGCTTGGAGATCGTCGGTGCCCATCCTGCCTGTGGTAGTCCTAGACCGTTGACGAAGACGATGAGAGTTTGACTCTGTTGCGGGGTTGTAGCGGGGCTGAAGCTGTAGCAGAGTTGGGCGGTAGGCTTCGTTTCGAGACGAAGAAACTCGTGCTTTACAATAGCAAGATTGGCTTCCATTCTGAATGTGGTAATCTAATGGCAGGTGTGAGTTGTTGAGGTTCGTAGCGAGCTGACGAACGTCACCTCCAGCGTCTGACGTGCTGACGTCACATGATCGAGGATTTGATTCATCAATAAACACCGCACGTGCTTGACTCTCCAGACCTATAGGCGAGTATTATTTATCTTGAATGTCAGTGTAGTCATGGCTAAGTATGCCTTGCTACCGGTTGTATTGCTTATGGTCCATATGTCTCTCTCGGGCCCCGCGCTGCTACCCGTTTACTCCGGCGTCTGTATTCAATCGCCCTCCGACAAGCAACGCATTGCCCATCCTCATCAAAGAAATGTTCGTCCATATCGATAGCACACTGGCTATGCGGCTCTTCCTCAATGCAACCCTCACAGTAGGCCTTTCGATAGGTGCAATCCCACAGGGCTCCGGTAGCCTTGAACCAAGCGTCTCGAAGTGAGCCCTCGTTTCCTGGAGTACGCCACCCGTACATGGCCTCCATAAGGCTCTTGGGGCTGAGACTTGGATCAATCTGAAGATTCCCAGGTTGTTCTCTTGCGCAGACAAGTTTGCAATCAACGGGCTTGCACTTCTCCAAGCCAGATTTCTCCACCCACACCCATCCGTACTTTTCCTTTTCCAACGAGCATTCCTCGACCTCATCTTCCGTCTCCGTCTCCATCGCTGGTGTTACATCAAGGTCAAACTTGACTTGAAGCAAGCCCTTCTCGACGACGTCTTCCCAAGAGGACCGATCTTCCGGGACCGCCAGGATCCAGCTTCGGTACCGGTCACCATACCAACTTGGATACTGGCAAAACTTCTCCGAGGGGCACCAAGATGGCACAATGTGCGGCAGAGGTTCTTTTCCTTGGATCTCCGTCGCCAGCTTCTCCGCCGCATCCTCTTCCGAAAGACCTGCTACGGCCTCTCGCCTCATCTCCTCAACGGCTCTTTTCCGAAAAGCTTTCTCGCGATGGTGATGCTCGATGCATGCTTCAACACTGCCGAGACCAGTGTATACATCTACACGAGGCCAGTAGTTTGATGCATTCCCCCAGCCGAGGATGGCATCGGACTTGAGAAATTTGTCTCCGAAGGCCTCAGGCGATGGATCGGGCGAGCCCAAGCAGTACAGCTGAATGCCGAGCTTGACAACTGCTTCATATGGACTGGGGGAGTAGGAAATTACGGTGTATGGCCGACCAGTGTGGTCCTGGAATTCGCGATGGTTGGCGCGGGTCTTCCTAGGTGCCTTGCCGCCGAGTGCTTTTCTGGGTGCTCTGCCGCCGATTGCTTTTCTGGCGTGTATTTTGGTGCGCGTCATTTGTACTGCTCAGACGAATGAATTGACAATATTAAAAGTCGAGATCAAAAGAGTCGGAAAAGATCTCGTCTCTGCTCCAGGAATCACTCGCGGTGTGGATTGTGGAGACGGGTGCCTAATTCTGGACATGGGTCAGGATATGGGAGAAGCTTCCTAGTCCGCATTGGAAGAGGCGGCTACCGCACCAAATACCTGCACAAGGCGGTTGACGTCACCGCAATTATTAGAATAGTAAAGATAAAAAGCCCACATGGAATATGTTGTTGTGGAGGTACTGCTAAATTAAAACGGTACGACTTCGGATAGGGGGTATCATTAATCCAAACGCCAGCTACCCAACTATAATGCCACGGAATAATATACATACTGAGGATTCATGTCTAATGATCCGTCGTATCCTCAAGAATGAATCGCAGTCTCTGGCAGGGAAACGTCCACCTCTTCGTACATGGGAGGAGCTGGCCACAATTCTTGGTAGAACGGCAGACTCTCTTCTATCGGCTCGTCTGACGTTCTGGCATAATCGCTTAGCACCACTCGATGCTCGGAGCGCAATATTCTCCCGATGCCAGTCCGGATCGGTGATTCGGGCCTGTCGCTTGGATAGTGCTCCTTGACAAGCACGAACTCGACAACTAGCGAGTGGGTTACCTGTATCTCGCCCACGTTGCCCGTATCAGGCGTGTACTGGACCACCTGCTTGTTCGATCTCCTCTTCATAGAAAAGGAGAATTCCAGGTCAAGACTACCACTGGTGTCATTCGGATTCCACCCACTGTAGATACCATCCTCCCCCAGGATACACACTTTCTTGTGTTCCTTGGTTTCCTCTTGGTCCCCTGGGTCTGGTTCACTGGCATGCCGATCACAAGCCCTCACGGTAGTCCTAATAGTCTCTTCCAGCCGCCAAGAGCCCTTCCACAGACGCCATATCTGGGCGCCCTCTCCATTTCCGGGGTAGCTTAAGAGACCGCTCAGAGTGGCCGACACCTTATTGGGGCAATTAGGTTCAATCACCGAACCAATTCGGCAGGCCACTTCGATCCCAGCAGCCTGGAAGATACGCCTCGAGTACAGAGGGGAGCTTGGTAAGGATAATGAACGGGCGACGGTAAGGTGGCGCTTGAGAGTGATGATTTTAGGAGTCCTGGTTAATTGGCCCTTTCGTCGAACACAAGCTGAAGCCTCAAACACGTAAGAGACAGAAACGATGGGCGTATCCATAGAAGCGGGAAGGACGTTGGGTACCCGGTATGAGAAAGGGAATTGGTAGATATTGGGTTGAAGAGTGACGGTAGGCGTGATAAACTGACAGCGCTTCAACTCGGTCCATTGATGCTTGCAGTCTTTACAGCCTTTCTTCAAAGGTTTCTTCTGAAAGACGTAAAGGTAGAACGTTGCATGTAAGCTCTCTACCTCGACGACATCGTCGTTGATCTGGAGCAGCAAACGACCTTTGATGAGTGAATTGGGACTCTCGTCGGTCTCGTCAAGAATGATGGTAGGTGAGGAGTCGATGTGGCAGCTGAGGGAAGCCAGGGGTTTTTGTTGCTCTCGTTGTTTCTTGGGCAGAGGCAACGTTATGGCTCGATGCGGCTTGATTAGTCCCAAGAGACTGGGCATTTCGTAGTGAGTGCAACCGAAGCAGCGAGTTGATTTTTCGTTCAAGAACCGGTGACGCAGATATGAAGGAAGATTGTCAATGCACATGTGCCTCATTGCAAACGAATATAAGAGGTTTCTTAGACGAGTGAATAAGTAACGTCGACGCAAAGAACAGAAGAGAAGACGAAATCAAGACCAACACCACGAAGAGGACGTCTCGTATAAAAATAACTTGTTTGACACAATCAGACCAGCGATCAAAGAACCCGCAGAACCGGGCTCACCTGCCAGGAAAGGCAGCTGGGGCGCATGACTGATTAGATCTCAAGCTTCGCACGCAGCGCCGCACCGGGGCTAGCCGAGGGCTTTGATCTCCATTGCATACGGAGACAAAGGAGGACCGGTTGGCCGTGGCGGTTGGTGAGTCGATTTAAACCCTTGCAACGAGTGATGGGCTAGCCGCTTGTGGCAAGCATACCCGGATCTCTTCTCACCGAGTCGTGCATCACGAGATGATGCACCGCGTATTGATTTGGAAGTTGGCTTGCAATCTGGTGAGTCGAATTGATCAGAGGGCAAACGCAATTGAGAATCAATGGCTGCTCGGGCTATTGGTGCATTGCATTGCGGCGAAGGAGGGGGCGCCACTTGCAGTGTGAGTTGGCTGGTAAGGAGGTCGCAGCACGAGCACCCAACACACTGACCAGGAGAGGTTTGCATTTCAATCTTCGAGCCCTAGAAGGTAGGCTCAAGAGCGACGAGACTGAGTATGCAATTGAACCTGGCGATTAGATATAAGGCTAGGAAACCTTACTGGATCGTCCATCTTGCCATGGGTAGCCGCGGATGTATAGCCTCTTAACTTTAGCCTTATCCAGAACACTAGACACCATATATCGTTTGGCCCAGGTTGTAAGTTTCCGCGGTGACGGCTCCTTTTATGGCGTAATTATCTGAAAGAACAACAATCATCCCCTAGCCCACAGCCGTAATGACGTCTGCCGCCTCTGCTATTTAACCCGAATCCCCTGTGACGCCCTCAGTGGAGCCGCGTCTCAATCGGCATGACTTGCCACAACAGGCCTAGCCCCTCCAGGATTTCAACTTTCCCAAACAGGCTTCTCACCACGACCTCATCTCACGTCGCCATCAGACGCCAGAGATGGAAAAACGATCCTGCTGCATTCGTCAGCCCTTCAAGTCTCATCCCAATGGTCGCCCACTGGTTGCCTGACCCTTTAGCCAT
>JABFFE010000758.1:0-11687 GCA_013623625.1 Fusarium setosum | reverse complement strand
GCGGGAGAAGATGAAGGCGCGCAAGGCCAAGAAGGGCAAGGGTCCTTCCGCCGCTGGAGCTGACAAGAAATCATCCACGACGCAATCTAACGGGGACGCTGCACGCCCGGAAAAGGATGGCCAAGACGATGCTGGTAATTCTGACCCTACAAACAAATCGAAGACTGAAGAGGAGAACGCAACGTCAACGCCCTCCGCAGAACCGGTTGGCCTAGTCATCCATGACGATGACTAAAGGTAACACACACCGAACACCAGGAACAGTTTCACCAGAACTTCAGAAGAGAGGCAAGGTATTAAAGCAGGATCGAGATCGGGATCGAGATCGTAAGCGGAGGAATGATTCGTGAGGACCCCGTAGGTAGGAGCGACAATATTGGTTCGCCAGGTAATTCATGTGATACCCATCTTTCATCTTGGCAGATGAGTTGCTGGGGCCTTCATTGTCTGCCCCAGCTCTCTTTTCCTTGTTTTTTTTTTGTCTATCTTGCTCTTTCGGCTAGTACAGAGGGGTATGACCAGTCCAAACAGACATCTAACAAGGCCGGATCGCACACTCGCCTCCGGCCCTCCTACTCCAATCTACCTTGTGTATGTACCACAACAACCTCACATCGACATCACTCCGCTTTACTCTTCACCGCCGCCTCCGGGGGCACCAACCTGCTGTGCCTTCTTGGCACTGCAGATGTCGTCTACTCGGAGCAGAAGGCAGGCAGCCTAGGGCCATCATCAGCTTCCTGTAGTTTTCAAGTGAAAGGGGGAGGGAAGGAGAAATGCATACCTCAATGGCGGTCTTGATACTCTGGAGCTTGATAGCCTGGGGTTCCCAAACTCCGTACTCCTTCATATCCACAATAGATCCTGTGTCGCCGTTGACACCCCAAGAGCTCTTACCCTCGGCCTGCTTGGCGCGCAGATCCGTCAACACGCGGACGGGGCTCTTACCGGCGTTCTGTACCAGGGTCCGGGGGATGACCTCAAGGGCATCAGCCACTGCCTTATAAGGCCACTGCTGTACGCCCTCGATGCTCTTGGCCAGCTGGCCCAACCTCACAGAGACAGCCATCTCTGTAGCACCACCACCCGGCGATAACCGAGGGTGGAACATGACGTTGCGTGCCACGCCCATGGCATCCTGGAGGTTCCGCTCAATCTCGTTGAGCACGTCCTTGGAGGGGCCCCTGAGCAGGATCGTGCAGGCTTTGGGGTCCTGGCACTTGGTCAGGAAGGTGAAGTACTCGTCACCAATCTTCTCAATCTCGAACAGTCCGCATCGTGTGCCGACATCGGAGTCCTGGAGATCTTCTACTCGGTTCACGATGGTGGCGCCGGTGGCACGGGCTATTCTGTTGTTGTCTGTCTTTCGCACTCGACGGAGAGCTGTGATGTTGGCCTTCATGAAGTAGTGTTGAGCAAGGTCTATGTCCGCATTAGTAAGCTCATCTCAACATTTTTCAACCAAAGCAAAGACGCACCAGACACTCCCTTCTCGGTGATCACAAGATCAGGGCTCACGGCAATGATGGCTTCACACATGGCCTTGACCTGCTCCTCCTCAATCTGCAGGATCCGGTTCCAGTCATCCTCCTTGGTGATCTCAATGTTGGTTTGCGACTCGCCCTTCTTGTACTCGAGGGGGCAGTCGAGGAGGACGATTCGGGGGTTCTCGATACGCCGGCGCATCTTGGGGTGTGTGATGTCCTTGTTGAGCATCAGACCGTCGAGGACCTTGCTGTCCTCAATCTCACCGCCGGGCACCTTCTCAACTCGGGCATATCGCTTGATGTCGACCTCGGTCTTGCCATTGCCAGCCTCCCACGTCACCGTTCGGACCGCCTTGAGGGCGAGCTCGCACATCTGATCCATCCATCGTGAGACAAACTTGGTGCCGATAGAAGAGGAGATGAGCTGGTACATGGCCTTGTCGTCGTCCACGTCGATTGGCAGGGAGATCTCGTCGATGATGTCAAGGGCATCTTTTAGGGCGCGCTTAAAGGCGGAAATGATGACGACCGGGTGAATGTTGCGGTCGAGCTGAGGCAGAGCTTGCGCCAAAATCTCACCAGCTAGGAGGTGTTAGTGTTTTGCTCAGCCATGATCGTCCATGCATCGCCATGTCGTCTCACCCAAAATAATGACAGTTGTCGTTCCGTCGCCGACCTCCTCGTCTTGTGTCCGGCTGAGCTCGATCATGCTCTTCGCAGCGGGGTGGGAGACCTCGATTTCTCGCAGAATGGCGTGGCCATCATTTGTGAGGACAATGCCGCCCATAGGGTCGAGCAGCATCTTCAACATGGCCTTGGGGCCCAAGCATGATCGAATGATATCGGCGACACTGGGTCCATTGTTAGGGTCGGGCACGCGACTCGGGGACAATGGCGGATACGCACGTTTTGGCAGCGGCGATGTTGGACAACTGAGCTTTCCTGCCAGTCTGCCTCTCACCGCTGTTGGTGTCTGTAGCATCTCGGTCAGCTTGGAGTTCTTGGAGAGGCAGTTCGGAGCTCCCCTCGGAAGCCCAGGGGGTAGCAGTGTGGGGGTCCTAGACTCACTCATAACCACCACCGGAGCCTGCATGATGGGCGAGGTTGATATATCCGAGCCGGCTCAGCGTCGAGGGGGATGCGGGCAAGAGGGTGGAAAAGATTCAGGAAGGCAGCGGTTGCTGCAACTCGGTCAGGGCGTAGGAGAATGGGAAAAGGGACGTGAGATAAGAAAAAAACGGAGGCTGCGTGCGTGGAAGGCTAAAAGAACAGTTGTTGAGGGGCGGCGCGCACACCAGAAAAGTTCAGTGGTGGATGGGATTTTTGGCGGGGAGGCTTCCCAATGCCTGCGCACCTTCGGCTTTGCCCTGGTGGAATGTTAACCCGCCCCGCCATGCGGGTTTTGGGCAACTCATGACCTTGCACCCTTTTGAAGCCCGCCAATGATAGTGAGGCAGGGCCCAAAGCTCCTCGGAGCTCCCCCACACAGCTTGGAGGTCCCTTTTTTTCTTTTTAAGCCTCTTTTTGAGCTGGAGACTTCTAGAAACAGGAACCTGTATGGCTTCTTTCTTTGTATTAAATGTATGAGAAGCTCCAATGACATTGGGGTATCATACAGTATATCTCAGGGGTCTACTTGGGCCTCGTCCAAAATCATGTCTGCAAAGCGGGTAGCCCAAACGATTCTGCCTAAATCCCAATCCCCATCATGGACACCGTCCAAACCCATCACCGAATCCAAATCCACCTTTATCGCACACGTTGCCCCCGTGACATCCCCTTCCCAGGCTCAGCTGTACGTGCAATCTTTGGTCGACTCAGATAAGCGTATACGCAATGCAACACACAACATTACGGCGTGGCGCATCAGAGGTGAGGGCGGCTCGGGGCCGGGGTTCCAGCACTCCGATGATGACGGCGAGTCGGCTGCCGGAGCACGCTTACTGCAGCTGATGCAGGCCATGGACCTGTGGGATGCAATGGTGGTGGTTACGCGGTGGTATGGAGGTGTTCAGCTAGGGTCGAAGCGGTTCAGGCTGATCACTGCTGTTGCGAGAGATGGCTTTGCGAGGGCTGGTATGATTGAGAATAAGGAAAAGGAGGGTAAGGCGAAGAGTAAGAAGAAGAGGTGATGCTGATCATGGGCATTTATCCGGAAAGGTCAAAGTATCACGACGTAGGTCACCTCCAGCCCTCACATCACTATCGCATCTTGTTGATATAAATCCGTGTTTATCTAGCTATAGATTCCTCAAATGCGATGCTATTGGGGATCAGCTACGGATCGAAATGGTCTCAAAAAGTTACTGTTCCCTCAATCCGAGGCGGGATATGGCACTTTGGCCGGTTCTCTTGAGATGACGTCCACCACCTCATGCTTGACGACAGGCAGCCACAAATGATCATCGTGCCTAACCAGACACACAAAGATAGGCTGCCACGCCCGGGTTTAGTTCTGCTGAACTTCGTTGCGAAGGCCAGAGGCTCCTCGCTGCTGCTTGTCACGGCGGCGGGGGCCGGGAGCCGGACCGGGCTGCGCGTTGCCCTGCTTCTCGGGAGCGACGTGGACCCATTCAGCGCCGGGCTTGGACTTGACCTCGACGAGGCAGTTGTTGCCGGACATGAGCTGCCGAACAAAGTTCCAGTGGGCCCGGTCGTTGATGGCCTGCTCGCGGACCGTGTCCCACCAAGCCTCTCCTCCGGTGTAGTAAGGGGCGCAGTCGACCCAGAGGAAGTCGCGAGGAAGACCCAGTCCCTGGAGGTGCCATGGGTGGGCGGTGACGGCGAAAGTTGGGATGCCGTACTTGCTAAACTTCCACTCAAGGTTGAGCTGGCGTTCGGCCGCGCCGACATCCCGCTTGAAGCGTCCAAAGTCCCCGAGCCCAGCAGGCATGTTGTCTCCATCATCAGTAGCAGTCAGAGGCGGGTCCTACTCCTCCTTGACCTTCTGGATCTGGGATGTGCGAACGATAAAGACAAGAGCCGACTCGGGCATGTTGACGAGCTCCTTAGGAGCCGGGCCCTCAATGTCAACAAGGGGCTTGCAGATCTTGAACCAAGTCCAGTTCTCGACAACGTTGTCGTGGCCGGGGCTAGTAATTTCCAGTCAGTATCGTCGTGTGGTCTAGACGAAAGGATGGGAACTTACATGTCGATCTCGTACATGGTGATGCTGCCCTTGAGAGTGTCGAGCTCCAGGACATCCTCAGGTTCGAGCGCGCCAGGGCTGGCGGGGCGGCCACCTGGCAGGCTTCGCATGACCAGTCCGTTGCCCTCAAAGGCCTGCTTGATGATCATGGTGTCCAGCTCAAGTGTGTTGCAACCGAATCGAGTGATTGCCCACGAGAGATAGCGCATCAGGCTGACAGTACCAGGAACAACCTCATTCTGAAGCGGCTTGTCGGCGAACCCATACTCGTCAATGAGCATGATATGTCCTGTGTCAAGATCAGGAAGAAGAATTGGGGTGCGCCGATGGTAGTTGGCGGCTCCAGTGATGGCCTGGAGACGCTGGCTGGCAGCCATGCTGTCAAGTCATCAGTCTCACTTTTGTCAAGGATACTTCCAACACATATGGACTCACACGGCAGACTCGCGGTTGAGCAGATGCGCGGCCTTCTTAGCCTGAAAGTCGTCAGGCTCGCCAGCTCCGGGTTTCTTGTTGGTCAGTTCCGCGTTGGTGGTCTCAAACCCATCAATGCCAGGCTCAAAGTAATGAGGGTGAGAAAGCTGGGGATCCATGTCGCAGCCAACGTCGAGCCGTTTCATTCTTCCGGTGATGGTAGTGGCATCTCCATCAACGGCCGGTATGGGCTGCTTGCTAAGGTCTCTCTCGACGATTCCCATCTTGGCCTTCTCATGGGCCAGGTTGTCGGCAAAACTCATGGCGACGCCCTTGCGGAGCTTGTCGCGGACGGAGAGGGTCTTGAGGTGCTCCTGGGAGAGATCAGGGTTAACCTTCTTCTGTTTGGCGCGCTCAGCTGCCGTAGTCAAGGTGCTGCGGAGGTTTTCCTCAGTCATCTTGGCTTGTTCGGTTGCTGTAGCCAGAAGTTCCTGGATCTTCTTCTCGGTCATCTTTCCCGAGGCCAAGCTACCGTTGCGGCGAGCTGCTGCGGTCATGGCGTCCAGGAGCTTCTTGTCGGCCTGCTTGGATCGTTCAATTGCTTCGGCCATGAACTCGTCGAATTCCTTCTGGCTCATCTTTCCTCCAGCGGCGCGACCAACACGCTCAACGGTTGCAGCCATGGCCTCACGGAGCTTGTCCGAAGCTGCCTTTCCCGAAGCTGGGCTGCCGGCGCGCTGCGGACCCTTGAGGGAGTCAAGCACGGCACCCAGAGGCACACCACCAATGTGGGTGGGAAGCTCAGGAGCTTCGATGGGATCATTGATCTTTGGACCGGCGGGTTTCTTACCGGCAGCTTTCTTGCTAACGGCCTGCTTGCCAGGGGTCTTGGGGTCAGTGACCTTGGAGTCGGAACCCTTGGAACCGGAGCCCTTGGAGCCAGGAACCTTCTTGCCAGAAACCTTGGCGTCAGTGTCAGCGGTCTGTATGCGAAGAGTCTTGAAGCCAACAACCTTGAGGGTGGAACCGGCCTTGGAACCAGAAGCTAGGGTAGCAGAAGCCTGCTGGTCAGAAGCTCCCTGAACAGCGGCTTTCTGACCGGACTGGTCAGAGGCCGCAAGACCAGAGGTCTGCTGAGCCAGAGCTGGCGGGTGATGCTTGGAGGGATCGGTTTCTCTCATGGTGCCTCCTGGGGACTCGACGACGTAGATGGATCGACTTCTCTTGGCGATGACTTGGTCGTTGACTTGTGGGCTAAGCATTCGCTTGGCCTCCTTGTCCTGCTGTGACATGGTGGAAAAAGGGGGGGCGAGGAAAATATTTGGTGGATTTTATAGTCTCCCAAGGGTGAAGCTACGCGCTTGCGCCAGCATCAATGAATGCGATATAGCTATTGAATATGCGAGTGTCAGGCGGTGATGGCTTCACTTTCGATTCATCTCAGATGAAGAAGAGTGAAGTTGAATGAGCTGCGGAGGATAGAATGCAGGAAGCATAGAAGGGGGGGCATTGAATCACTTACTGCCAGTGGCGACTGGGTGATTCAGTCAATGAGAGCTCTCTTTGGGCCAGGTAATTCAATTGAATCCCGCGGCCCAAAAAGGGTTATTGAGGTCATTGTTCTCTTTTGTTTGAATGCACCTGCCCCTCTCCATTGTTCCAGAATCAATTGATGCAGGCCAGCGGGCTTTGTATGCACCATTGCGAGAAGCATTTGACCGCATATTTGGCCAAGATACGCCCCAGAGCTTATGATCGTGATGGTATAATTTTGGGACTAAAGTTGTTGACCATGATGGTGATGCATCGAGCATTGGAGATGCTCTCTCACCTCAGGACTCCCTTCGAGCATAGGTACCTAGGTAGGCACGAAGTTGGCAGCTGGTAATACGGGAAATGATTTTTTCCGCGTTCATGGCCACCAGGGGCAAACAGCAAACGCATGCACGTTGAGCAACACCTACCCGTGATGTGTTCCTTCCCTGGTGAAATGAAATGGATGGCCTTGGTTGTCAGGCCCCCATACTCGCATCTCTGCCTGAGGAACTTGGAAGGACCTTGTGATATGTCTACACCTAATATAAAACTCGAAATAGCTGTTGATTTAACGAGTCCCACCGCCACGGCATACATACTATGCTCGCCTCAGCAATGCCTGGATGTCGGTGAGGCCCCAGGCCAACGATGTATCCCTGCCCCAAGGCAAACAAAGACTCTCTGCCCACACTCCCTCCCTCACCGACAGAGCCTCAACATCTATCTACATGCCACGAAGCCGTGTACTACTTACCTACTCGCTGCCTTGACCTTGCCGCATGTGAAAAAAGAAAAAAAAGTTAGTCGGGCGTTTGGCTACAGTTGCAGGTCATGATCCACCCGGCAAACGAACACCGGGCCAGCTCACAAGGCGGCCCGTGATGACCCTGATATGGAGCCTCGCCTTGGCGAACCGCCGTGATCGGAGCATGCTCAGCATGAATTGTGGAATTGCTGACATGCTGGTCGCAAGGTTGGGACTTGGGCGGTGGCTCATGACATGAGGCTGTTCTATGAATAGTTGGTCCAGGTTTGCCTTTTAGTCGACCTCGTTTGCTACCGTTTGCATTAGACACCCCGTTACCGCTAAATACAAGCAACGCTGGCGGCTCGTTTCAAGTATAACAGGTTAAAGGCACCGTGTCAATGCCATCTCTGTTCACGTCTTCGGAGGGCCTGGAGCCATTGTCCGCAAAACATTAGCTTGCGCGGTTCGAACCGTTGCCCCCAGCAGTCACAATTATGTAGTTATTGGAGAGGTTTCAGCGCCGGATAGGTCGGAATAGTAACGAGGATATACGGAACAGCGAATAAGAAACTCGTTTGCTTCCCGCATGAGCCGTCACTCGAACCCTCCTCGGCCAACTTGCCGAGCAAGGTGTTCAAACGAATAGCTTCATTGTCCAGGATCACGAGAAAGAAAAAAAAACCAATGCCAAGAGTTCCCAACTTTACGAGAGTGGAGAGAATGCCATGAGCTGGGGTCACGACATCAGCATCTCCGGAGAAGCCTTCACCCTCGTATTTACCAGTTACTGGATTCGTACGGGCAGGGTCGCAATCCTGCAAATCTTGTCACTGTTTCGGTGCAGCCCGGTGTTTATTAAACTTTAATCGTGTCCACGGCCTTGGGACGAGGCCAGCATTTCCCACCCAGTCGTCTGGATGAACTGCCGACCCCTGAAGGGCATTCCTTTATATTGGCAAACACTGGAATCATAGTTTATCACCCCCCTGCTTTCTCATCTTGCTCTCTAGAGGAGACTAAAATCCGGCTTGACAACTTGTGATAACCTCAACCTTCATGGGCCGAGCAGCAGTCTCTCGGGCCGGGACCGCGAGGTATTTGAGGTGTTTTTAGGGTTAAATGCTTCCCCTCTAGAACGTAGGATGGCCGTTGATCGGCGATTACTATTGCCTTGTTGATATTCCTGATGATACCCTATCCACCACCAATCCACCCAACTTCGGCAGTCGTACTGAATCAAGCATGGCCGCTGGTGGGTCTCGAGAGTTTATCAATCTCATCTAATCTCCATAGTCTTGGTATAAGTCCTCAAAAGTTCGCCGAAATGGACCTTGCTACTCTGCTGGCCCTTCCTCTCCAACTTCCCTTCTTGTGACCTGACGGACTGGAAACATGAAGTTCACTCTGGTTGTCGGCTCCTTGCTGGGCTTTGCCACGGCTCAGCAATCATCCAGGAAGACCTCGACTCGTAAAACCACCTACGACTACATCGTTGCCGGAGCAGGAGCTTCTGGCGTAGTTGTTGCCGAACGTCTCGCTGATGCTGGCCACAAAGTGCTCCTCGTCGAGCGAGGCGGCCCTTCGTTCTACGAGACTGGCAACCGGGATGACTTGATGAAGTGGAACGAGACTGTCACCGCGTATGACGTCCCCGGCATGGCGTTCCATACCGACACTTCGCCGACTATCCAGTGGTGCAAGGACATTGGCGCTTCAGCGGGTTGTCTCCTCGGAGGTTCTACTATGCTGAATGCGCTGATGTTCATCAAGCCCCGGCCTGCCGACTACGAGGCCTGGCCTAAGGGATGGCAGTGGGACGATGGCTTGGGCGACACCGCCGAGAGTCTCTTCAAGCGCATGCCCGGGACTATTCTTCCTTCTGCCGACGGCAAGCGTTATGACGATGGCGCCTTTGAGATCATGTCTCGCTTCCTGGAGAGCAATGGATGGGATCAAGTAGACGCACTCAACAATGTCGAGGCCAAAGACAAGGTCTTTACGCATCCCCCTTGGCTGGTAAGTCGTCCTTGATCATTCACTTGGGCTAAGTTGACATGACTCAGATCAGCCATGGACTGCGAGGTGGCCCTGTTAGAGATATCCTCCCTGATGCCGAGGCTCTCCCCAACTTTACCCTCGAACTCCATGCTAAAGTCCTCCGCGCTGTCCGCAAAGGGCCCATTGTCAGCGGCGTTGAGGTCGAGCACGATGATGGCTCTCGGGAGATTATCAAGCTAAAGAAGAACGGTTCTCTGATCCTCTCCGCCGGCACTCACTCGACGCCCCGCGTCCTCTTCAACTCTGGAATCGGCCCCAAGGAACAGATCCAGATCGTCAAGTCCGGCTCCACCAACGTCCAGCTCCCTCCAGCCACGGAATGGATTGATCTTCCCGTCGGCCAGCATCTCAGGGACCACCCCATCGTTCTCGTTGATTTCAAGACCAAGGACACGCTCAAAGCCCTCCCCAAGACAGCCTTCACAGAGCCAGACCAAGAGACAGTCGATCTCTTCGCCCACGGCAGCGGTCTTCTCGCTCAGTCGGGACAGCGCCTCAACTTCTGGAAGAGAGTCGAGGGCAGCGACGGTGTGACACGCTATGTGCAGGGCACCGTCAACGCGCCGTCGGACAACACCATTGAGGCCAAGGTGTACCTCACCCACGGCCTGACATCTGTCGGCACGCTCGAGATCACCCCCGACGGCAAGACCAACATCACCCAGAAGCCCTTCCTCAACACCGAGGGCGACCGCGATGCCCTCAAGACGTTTGTCGACGAGCTGCTGGCTTACGCGCGGAGACCTGGGAGCATCCTGACTGTCCCCAGCAATGTCACCGCCGAGACGGTGCTGGAGGTTTCGTTCAGCGGGAACCACCACCTCGGCAGTGCAAACATGGGAGCCAGGAATGATGGAAAGAGCGTAGTGGGCCCTGATACTCGGGTCTGGGGGACTAAGAATCTGTTTGTCGTCGATGGTAGCATGCATCCCGAGGTTCCTACTGGGAACACGCAGGCTTCTATCATGGTGGCTGCCGCCCATGCCGCAAACAAGATTCTTGCTGCTTCTAAGCAATATTATTGAGAGGAGAAAGAAGCATAGGCAGATAGGCATTGACTAGACATCCAAGTTGATGGGAATCATGTTGACATGCGGATCGCATCATGTATATTAACACTACCAGGTAACACTGGGATAAATAGAGCTTCTCAATGTAAATAACAAGCCTTGTTTCCTTTCAATAAAAATCTTCAGTCCGGGCAAACTACAAGTGACATAGCTATCGGGATATGGAACAAGCCTTTTGAAGAGAAAGAAAGGTATCGAGGGCAGGTAGGAGAGCATCAAGGTCTCACGCCTTTGACAGACTTGAGATGGCTTCCGTTTACACGCACAGAGTCACTGAGCAAAATCTTATAGTCGGGACAAGATGCTCAGTTCAGTAGACAAGCTTCAATGGCGGTATTGCCTTTGCGCGAGAGGCTATCGGGTCAAGCAGTTTAGATCCCAACCACCGAGTTTTGCCGCCAAAGACAGATGCATCAAGGCTTTGTACAACGACAGTAACCAGCATTCAGCGTTCCACGAGATGGCACGGCATGACGATACAGCATCTTTCCCTACGCAAGCTAGCAGATACAATAGCAGACTGTCAAGGGGGGGTCATCCAGCACACTCGGGCTTTGCTAAACTTGACATTCGTTACTACGATTCACTACAGTCGTCCCAGTCGGCCGAGTGAGAGATTCGTCAAAGCATCGTGCCGGAAAGACGCAATTTCATGGCCACTGAACAAAAAGGCTGGGCTTCAGCTAATTCGCCATCTCATCCTTTACCGAGGCAAAGAACCATCTGCCGACACGGCAGATCTGCGCAAGATGGCGAAACAGTCTCTTCTCTCCTCGACTCCTCAAGTCCCGCCCCCCAGTTCTTACACTTTCCGTCTGAGCTAGACAGCAGTGAGACCAGCACTGCCTTGAATGATGGATGCCTGAATAACGAGGTCGGGGGTTGTAAGTTGGGCCGCGCACGCTAACACACGTCGGCAACAAAGGGTTTGCCATCGGCGGACAGCCCGGCGGTCCGCAACGGGTAGATCCCGTCAAACTGTCTAGCTAGCTAGCCAGATCGCCAATCGGAAGGCCGGGCTCCGGGTCCCATGTCCGAACTTGGGGTGATATCTTGGGTATCATGGTGTTGGTCTATCGCCATCGCCATCCATCTGTCAAACGAGCTTCATCCTAGCAACAAAGGATGACTGTCTCACCATGATGCTTGATTGGTTGCAAAAGTCGAAAGAGATTTTCTTCTTCGCTACTGTAATCCATTCATCCATCAGGCACAAACTGGCATCC
>JABFFE010000757.1:0-15121 GCA_013623625.1 Fusarium setosum | reverse complement strand
GCACCTTTTCCCCCTGACACCTACTGCCTTTAAGAATATAAAGCCTCTGGGCAGCTAATCGCTCCACCAAAGGAGGAATATCAATCCCTTCCTTGTCTAGCAGGAGCTCTATTAACTTATCTTGCCGGAAGAGCAGAGCTGATACGAGCGGTGTAATGCCCCTGATGCCAGTAAAGTTTGGGTCGGTTTTGTCGTTTGCTAGCAGAAGCCTCGTCACGTCGACATAACCATTTCGTATAGCTACTAGTAACGCCGTTTCGCCGTCTTTGTCTTGAATATTGGGATCGGTTTTGTCATTTGCTAGCAGAAGCCCTACCAATCTAACCCACCTAAGTCGAGTTGCTATTAGTAGCGGTGTACGGCCATCGGTGCGAGGAATGTTCGGGTCGGTTTTATCGTTTGCTAGTAGAAGCTTTACCATTGTAACATGATTACGTCGTGTAGCCCGTATCAGCGGTGTGTCGCCATACCTATCAGGAATGTTCGGGCTGGTTTTTTCATTTGCTAGAAGCACTCCAAGCATTCCTCTTTTTTCCCGGTCACCTGCAAGTGAAAGTGGCGTGTTTCCGAACGCATCAGTTGAGTTTGGGTCAACTTCGTGTCGACTGAGGAGAAGCTTGACGATGGCCTCATCCCCTTGCCGTGCTGCGTAAAACAGCGGTGTTCGACCGAGGTTATCGCTCGAGTCCGGAGGGTAACCATTTTCAATCAAGCGCATTGTTGTATCCTTCAGCCCGAAATATACCGCAATGTGCATTGCTGTTATTTTCCTTATGTCGTCTTCGGAGTAGCTTACTCGTGAGCATGAGTAGTCCGAGTAAGCTGCCGCTGTCTGTAGAGCAGTAGGATCCTTAGTCCGACCATCGAGCCGATCTAGAAGTGAATTCTCAACCTCAAAAGAAGTCGAACGAGCATGATGGCCCCAGTTGTTAGCCGCGTACGTGTAGAGTGGATAGGAACGCAGTTGTTGCAACTCGTCTTTTGTCTGGCGCCATCCGTTTTTAAAAGTATCGAATGAGAGATAAGTCACACACGCCCTAGCAATTTCCAATTGGGCATTTGGAAACCATTCCTTATGGGTTCGCTCGAAGTACTCCTGTGTGGTGAAGTGAACCAACCGAATAATGTTGTTGAATGGATCGACAGTGATCAATCCAGCGCAAATAGATATAATGTCGTCGAAATGTGTCAGGTCCCCTTCATCAATCTCAGACTTCCCTACCTTGGTCCCAAGAGCGTGTTGGAGATCGAGCATAGTAAGCCTGGACTTCGCAAACGTGACCCATGATAAGACCTTCATTGCCATGTTTGCCTGGGTTGACCCACGTTCCTTGATGCTCTCCATGGTTTTTTCGTACGCAAGGGGGAGTGCTTTGGCTTCTTGATCTTCATCAGAGCCTTGAGTTTGCTTGCGGAAAAGTGTGAGTTGGTTCCGGATGTCGTTTGGTGTTAACACGTTCTTCAGTAGGTTGAGGTAGATTCGGGCCAAGAGAAACCTGCGAAATTAGTACATAAGACGATAGCGCTCTCAATTCATCACATACATCCCATCAACAACCTCCAGGATTCCATCCTTAATCTCTGTTTGCATTTTTTCGCTTTTATGCACGCGGTGTGGAAGCTCGCCAATGTGATCGTCCAGGAACTTTGCCACGTCGTCTGTTCTGGCACGAATCTCCAGTCGCACGCTGTCTTTGAACTGATCCATAATATCTGGAATGGATCTCGAAGTTGCAAAAACGGTTACTCCTTGTAAACTCCGGAGGTTAACAAGTAACTTGGCCCGACACCCATTCGATGTTTGGCATTCATCAAGCGCGTCAATCATGAGGAACACTTTCGAGTAGCTCTTGACAACGAACTGAAGCAAGTCACATAGTTCGTCCAGAGATGGTCGGGTTTGTCCGTACTTGTGCTTGCCATGCAGACTCTTCACCTCATCTGGCAAAGGTGACTTACTCTGAAAGCACAGCTGTTTGAGTAGGCTCGCTAGCAAGTTGTCGATAGTCTGCTCCTCCCGACGCCGAAAATCGCAATAGACATAGGCGACGCCAATATTCGGGTAGCTCTGAAAGTGCTTGGTCACATCATCGACTACAATTGCGGTCATGATTGTCTTCCCTGCTCCAGGCATTCCATGACAGAATAACGTCCGGCCGCAGTTACTTTCATAGCTGTCGCTGTCTCGCCATGTCTGATACTGTGGAGAATCCAGAAGCCATTGACCGGTCCCTTTTTGTCGGTTCCCCAGATGTTTGCTTTGTTCATTGCCATAGTTGTGTGGGGTAAACCAGTTAAGGATGCCTTCTTCTTCTTTGGTACGCTGGTATTGCACAACTTGGCCCAGCTGTGAGCCCAATTCCTTCATTGCTGCCACCGATTAGTGTTCGAAACAAGACTAAACGAGAAACTTGGGTGTTGCAATTTGTGATCACACAGACCCGGCTTCGTGAGGTTGAAAGCTTGTTACGGCGAAGGCATAACCGTGGAAGTCACTCTCATTGATGTAAGAGAAAGTCACATAGTCGTGAACCTATATGAAATAACATATTACTCACTTTTCGTCAACTTCTCTCCCCACGGAGGCACACTTTCCACCCTGACGGGCTTCAGCACATGGAGCAGCTCCCTGGCATATGCAGCAGCAGCAAGCGCTGCATACTTGTGCCACGCGTCGTTCTTGTGGGAGTCTGAATAATCACAGATGCCTCGGATCACAAGGCATGGAAAGGTGTTCATCAGGCCTCCAGCTTCCATCTCAAAACACATGATGTCCAGATCCTTGGCGTACTGATCTCTTTCATCGGCATTCTTCATGAGTGAGTTGGCAGTTCCGATTGTGCCATAGTGAATGTAAACTGCGCGCTTGGCCTGGCGTTCTGGACGAGTCATTAGCCCATCCGTGGCACAGTTGTTGCAATTGCGTCCTCCTTGGTGGTCGTGGTTAGTTCGAAAAAGACGGTCTTCGACTGGCCGTTGGTAGTAGTCAGGCATGTCGCTCATGAGCTGCAAATTAGCAGCAACGCTGTCTGGCTTCCGGGGGTCATTGTGTCGACGTCGAACCTCAGTAAGAGCTGTGAGGAGTACCGTAGGGGGAGCATTCAGTTGCCCAGTTCGTTGGTGGTCCGATCGACCGTCTGATAACTTGCACCGTTTCACAAAATCGTACTGTATCACGCCTCCCTCTTGGCCGGTTGGTTGGCTGACCACGACGTCTCCAAGCCGAATGTCATTATCGGCGGTAGGGGCACCACCTCCTATCCCAACCATCAAGGCGAACCTCAAGTTAGGGAAGCTTCGAACCATGTCTTTGGCTACGGTCGCAGCAGAGCTCAAGCCATAGCGACCGCCTGCGAGGCATCCAATCACGACATTATGATTATAGATGCGGCCGAAAGCATAGGTGTTATCGTCGTTGCAAGCTGCCGTGTCTGGGCCGTCGAATTCGTCATCGAGCATCCGGCATGCAGCCTCGTACTCTTCTTGTAGGGCAGATATCCAGCCAATCGTATACTCGTCGATGGAGGGTTCTAATATTGGAACGGACGGCTCGGACATTGGAATCGGTTGGCCCGCGACGACAGTCGTGTTATAGAGTGACTTTGTTGATGAATGAAATAGTAGCTGTTGACAAGGCGATGTGAGGAAGAAGAGAATGGATGTAAATGTAGGGATGAAAGTTCGGATTAGGTAGTGAGAACGGAATAAGCAGGCAAGCTTCACATTGGCCCTGGGGTCTTGACCTGTCAGGGATGTCTGTGTCAACGCTCTTTCCCCGCCTGAGAGCAAGGGCCTGATCCTCATTGTGCAGGGGTACTGCTCAGCCCAGCCGGGGGCAACAAGCAACTGCTATGAGGTGGGCTGTGGCTGACATTCTCCGACTTGTTGCCTGCTGTCGCATGCACTGTTGACTGGCTCGATGATGGGCTGCTTACTCTTGGCATGCATCAATGGCTGATGCTGAGCCAACAGGCGACCAAGGCATCATGTCGGCAGTAATAGACGCTGAGGTGATGGCGAATTTCCGTTCGGAAATCATGAGAAAACTCATACCGCTACATAGACTAGGAACGAGAGCAAACACGTAGTTCGTGTGGTTCAAATATCGACAACAGGTATGGAGAATGTAGCACTCATGAAAACTCATTGCTAGCGACTAAGCCTCCGTCGTACGCTCCGAATGACAAGTCCTGTGGAGGTGACGTTGCGATCGGCGTTAATTGGTCTGTTAGCTCACGCCAATTCAGCCTTCATTTCAACCTCAGCTGAACACCCTCAATTCTTGATAGGCGGGCGTTCATTCCACGTCAGCACAGCCTCATTTTCTCCCCGCAGATGTGACACCCAAGGCAACTCCATTTCCGAAGGACTTCGCCCTGCTTCTGCAAAATCCTTGCATCATGGCCTCGGTGAACAGAGATATCAAGACATACCATGTCGTCCCCAGGTTCGACATTGCAGCCGAAGGCGGGCAACTCTTCCTTGGCGCCATGTTCCGGGATCTCAAGTTCTTGCGACCGGCCATCAATCGCGCAAATCGTGTTGAGATCCGGGAAGAGCTCAAGTACCCTTCTGTATCTCAGACCGGCTTTTGTGAGACTCGAGCCAAGATCCGTGAGGGCAAGTTCGAAGCCTGGGCCAAAGTTCTCAGCAGTGATGTCGGCACTTCAGCCAATGTTTTTGGCTCCAAGGACAAGGAAAACACTGTGTCCTGTGACGAGATTGAGACGACCTACTTTGATCCCGATGACCAATATCTAAAGGACAATTTCGAGCTTGAGCCAGTACAGAAATCCCTTGAGGGCTCGCGTGGCCGGACTGCCGAGCTCTACCTGGTCACCGGACTTAAGGTGGCCAAGCGTCTGGAATACAACAAGTCCAACACGGTCCAGGGCGAGGCTGGAGCACAAGTCGCGGCTAATGATCTTCACACTGGCGCTGGAGGTGGCACAGATGCACATATTGGAGGAGAAAACAAGCATGACCTCGAGTTTGTCGTTGCCGATATTGTGGTCGGCTACCGGGTCAACAAGTATCGTTGTGTGCGACGCCTCAATCCCCGCCGCAAAGACAGGAAAGTCAAGGACGATGGGGTTCTGGAGGGTGAGATGATGACTGATGAGGAAGCCAAAGCCGAGGAACCCCAGGTGCAGTTTGAAGCACTTCCTATTCCCGAGGAAGCTATAGGCTCAGACGAAGTTGTTACTGAAGATGCTCAGGAGCGATGGGTAGGTGCAGAGGTTTAGATGCCATCATATCTATGTAGTTGACTCGACTATGATATTTGGCTAATGATGTTGAATGTGAAAACTTTTTGTGGTTTAGTTATCTTGGCCAAGGGAGATATGCAAACGCGCGGATGAATACGTGACGCGCATATTCCTGTTGTGTTTTAATCGAGATATTAATATCCATGCTTTCTTATCTAACGAGACCCAAGTTTCAAGAAACTTAAATCTCGAGGGGCAGTAACCTCGGCCATGATCTCTTCCTTTGACTTGCCGACATCCTTGCTCACCATATCCATATATAATTTCTGGATCTCTGAGTAACCGGACCCCTGTTGCCATCGCCGATAATCCGACCATCAATCTCTGTAACGTGAATCTGTGATGGGGACATTCTGGTACAGAACGCCTCGCCAGCACCGTACGCTTCTATCAAGGAAAAGTCGAGTTCTCGGACAGTGATGCCATTGGCTTTCTGATGTGTGCGGCTGCCGGCAGCTTAACTTCACCATAACAAAGAACACGTCGTCTTTCCACGTCTCTAGCATCATAAACCCCGATTCCAATATACTGGCCAATTCTATATAGGAAAAGATAGTCAAAACTTAGTTCTAATGCATCCCAAAGGGTTATTCTTTGCCTCTTAGAGGCTAGGCAAACGATGACTCGAAAAACGCACCCGCTTAGCTGTGGACAAATAACCAACTGGTCTCAACAGGAGGGAATGTTTTCAGCACTTCTATCTAATTTTGTGCTATTGCTCTGACTTATATACTAATAAAATAAAGGAGGAGAATGTAGGAAATGCTGCGTCCACCTGTTATTTTCTAATCGCCAAAAGTTATCTTCTTAGCCCCCGTCATGGCTGATTTCGTCCAAGAGGATGTTGAATGAGTTGAAGTAGAACCCATAGGCTATAATCCAGGCTCTGCCCTTAATATAGTGAGGCCTAGTAAGGGATCTGCTGGGAAAAGTAGTCCATCACAAAATCTACTCTTTTCGGATCAGCGATCGAGCGGTCGCCCCATCCGTTGCCAAGCCGCATTACAGACTGAGTGCTTTGGTCATTTGCACGCCAATAGGAGAGGTTCCCAGTGTACGCCCCGCCTTCGTTAGGGTTCCCCGTGCGTGCAAAGTTGGTCCAGTAACCATTCATAACTTCAGCTATGAAGTAGTCTTCTTCCGTAAACGGATACCGATCTGCGTTGGCATACAGAGCGTTCAGCGCGTACATGATCTCGCTCTGATGGAAAGCTCCTTGATCTTGGCCCGGGGGGGCGTGATCCCAAAAATATGTATATATAGGCGACGAGGCTGACTGCACCCATCTGGTAGCATACGCCCACGTACTGACCAGCGAGGTGTCGCGGGCGGCTTCATTCCAGCTCAGACCCGCTGCAGTACTGTTGCCACCGAGTGGGTATAGTGAAAAGTAGCGAGCCGATAGGTTGCCGTACTTGAGTTGGTTGTAACGTTTATACTCGTCGAGGGTGTAACCAGGAGTCGGCAGTAGGACACCAGACTCATCCTTGGTATTACCCGTGATCAAGGGGACGTCGTTTGCAGGGCCCTTGACCAGTTGATCGAGATATCTCATTGGCAATACGTAACCATCCAAAACAGGCTTGAACACGAGCGGGTAATTCGTCGACAATGCCGTCACCCACCAGATCCAAGTACCGTTCACTCTCTCGGCCGACCCCACTAGGAGATCCTCCATTGATAGCTGGCGCATCTCGGCAATGCTCGACGCGTTGTGAAAATCCGTGTAGTTTTGTCCATGGACCAGTGCGTCCTCCATGGTCACGTACGAGGTAGCAAGGCCAGCCAGCAGAGTGTCGTAAGGGTAGCGGATACCGGATTGAGAAATGGCGCCGGTGAAGAGACCAGAAAACAGCTCGCTGTTGATGGCGTGATAAACCTGAGCGGAGCCAAAAGATTGACCGGCAATGGTGACGCGGGAGGGATCGCCGCCGAACTTGGCGATGTTGTTCTGCACCCACTTGAGTGCCTCGAGAAAGTCTAGTACACCGTAGTTGCCCGAGGTTTCGACACCGTCACGCTCAAGTCCCTCGGCATTGAGCTCGGGATGCGCAAGATATCCAAAGGCATCGTCGCGACGGTTGAAGGAAACAAAAATGACATCCTTCATGGCCATACCACCGCCATACCACCAAGCATCGTCGCTCGTCTCGCCACTGCCTTGATTCCATACCATAACTGGCAACTTGTCAGCGGAGGATTTGGCACTCGTCCAGATGTTGAGAGTGAGACAGTCCTCGCTAGATGTAGGATCTGTCGCAGAAGGGCACGCGGGGCCGAACGAAGTGGCCGCCAACGTTTCGTTCCACGGCTCGCGTGGCTGTGGTGGGTTCCATCGGTTTTGATATCCCGTGTCTGCGGCGAACGGAATGCCCAAGAATGCCGTCACGCTGCTCGTAGATGTGTTGAAGTACTCTTCAGTTGTACTTGTGTTGAAATACTTGAATCCCTTGACAGGACCGTAAGTCGTCTGAATCGTGCTATTCCATAGCCGAGCCTCGGCTGGAGCGGTCATGAACGCGGCCAGAACCACGGACCAGGTGGACGCCCCCAGATATCGCATGTTGGATTGGGTGTAGGCAGATTACTGTAAGAAGGCTGGAGAAGGGGTTCAAAGAGCTGCCGTAGAGATACCGGGCCAAGCGGGATGTAGTTATTGGGGTAGAAGCGTTGAGGCAGCATCATTTTATAAAATATCTATCACTGTTGCTTCCCCAAGTCGGCCCTTCTGTCGAAGTTTACCAAGTGATGTTCGGATTTGTGACGACAGCAATTACGCAACCCCTTAAGACTCGATATACTGTTCGCAACAAAAATGCGTCCTCGGGACAGCCCCACCCTTCGTGTATGTAACGTGCCCCACAAGCAGGCGCTACTAAATTGCATGAATTTATCCCCTCTCTATTTGATAACTTGATCACCCTTACAACACACCATAGATAATACCAGGCGTACAGTTATCGTTGCTGGCGGCGGCGTCTCCGGCCTATCCCTTGCCAACATCCTGGAGAGAGTTGCTATAAAGCTACATCGTACTGAGATCGTATGATGAGATCGCACTACAAGTTGGCGCAAGCATTGGCCTACAGCCAAACGGTTTCAGGATTCTTGACTAGCTGGGATGTGCTGAAGAAGTCTTGTCGTTGATTGACCTGCCGCTGAATAATACCAATATCCGAAATCCGGATGGCTCGGTAATCAGGCACTATTAGTGTGGCTACGATAACCTTACACAAAGGTTCTGATAGTATGCCACCGATGAGTGTGTTATATACCAACTACTCTATTCTTTTACTCATCATTTCAAACCATGACGCAAAACAATGAATGCGAGGATGGTTGACTTAAAGACATGCCTCGTGCTGCATCTTCAGACCATGACGAGGGCTCAGGTGCAGAGTTGATCAAGCCCCAAGCCAAGCGTCCCCTCTTAAAGACGGACTTGGTCGACAAGCCGCTTGATGTGCTGAGCATGACCACGGTGTTCTTTGTTTTGGTGAAGGCAAGCTGCCGGCTGCCGGGCACTTCAGATAGTGTCTTCGGGGGCATCTTTGTCGTATGCTATTGGACAAATCAACAGGTGTTTATCCACTTGGAAAGCAAGTGTTATGCCCACACAGCTAGGCCTATATGAAGTCGTGTACTGATGGTCTTGTGCGTAGTACATCTTCTTCATTTACGGAGCCTGTACTCTTGTTGCAGAAACCCTCGTCTTCTTTGCTCACTCCCTCCCGAGCGTGGTTCTTCACCGCAGAGGAAAAGAAGCTGGCACTGATCCGTCTTGCACCAAATCAAACCGGCATTGAGTTAAAGAAGATAACCAAGTGAGCTCTAGTAGGATGGGCCTAGTAGCCCCTTTGAGGAGGAGATAGTATAGGGTCCCTAAGTATCTGAGGCATAGTATAATAAGGTCACTTCGTATGTCGAGGAGGGCCGAAAGGCTGGCGCGAGACTTCTTTATAGAGGCACTAAGTACAGCGACAAGGGCTACCATTTAAAGCCTACAGTCTTTGCCGACGTGAGTGCACCTTTTTCTTTACTATCGTTGGCCTCTAGAGCCCAGAAGCTAATTACCTACAGACCACTGAGGATATGAAGATCATGAAGGAAGAGATCTTTGGCACTGTCGTCTCCATCGCCAAGTTTAGTACCGAAGAGGAGGTCATCGCTAAGACCAATGATACCTCCTATGGCCTCGCGGCCGCCCTCTTTACCGAGAAAGTTTCAAGAGCGCATAAGGTTACTCGCAAGCTCCAGGCTAGTATGGTCTAAATTAACTCCTCTAGGGACTCACATTTCGGTATTCCTTTTGGTGGTTATAAGTCTTCTGGCATTAGACGCGAGTTAGGGTAGTACGCGCTGGATGCGTATACCCAGTCAAAGGCTATACATATGAACTTAGGTGTTGAGCTGTAAATGAGGAGGCTTTCCAGAATGTACAAATGAAATGGAATAATAAATTCGACCATATCACATAAACTTCACGTTGACGCTAAAAAACAGTCTCATATTTTGTCATGGAGCCTTACATCACCCAGTAGACAAAAAGGACAAATTATCATCGTGCCGCTGCAGCTGATCTGCGGCATCATGGGCATGAACGTGTGTGGGTGCTATTCAAAGGGGGATCAGGTTGCTGGACTTGCTCCTTTCTTTACTATCGTGGGGATGATGGTGGTTATCTCGATGGATATATCCTGGCCTGGGCACGCAGGCTTCGGCTTATCTAAACATAATAAAAGGCCCCATTCAACCAGACTCTTTATTTGCCGCGAAGAGCAACAACGATATCATTGTCCGAGTTCACTGCGTCCACAGCCTCCCATCCCTTCACCGTGCGATCGCTTCGGAAGCACGCGTCCATAATCCTACCCGCAGCCTGGGCAACCTGGCTGCTATTATGGGGGTTAGCGGCTATAAAGTTACTCAATAAATCGATGCTCGAGAGGGACTTACCAGGGAGCCCAGACATTAACGTCAGCGCCTTGACTCGTTCCGTCGATTGCAGCTCCGCCAATCACGCAGAAGCGCGAGCTGGCACTCGCAATAAGGCATTGAGTGTCGCCCTTGGCAGCAAGCTGCTGGATGCACGCGATAGCGTCACCTTCCTACCCGGGGTTTGGTCAGCGATCATGCAGTTAGAATGATGGAGGCGTATCAAGGACGAACAGGAGCCGGTGCACCATGGTCATTGTAGCAAGTTGCTCGCTTGTCCAGAGAACGGGATCCATGCTTGGCGTATTGCTCCGCAGCCTCCTCGGGGGAAAGATGGTCGCCGTTGGGATCGGCAAGAATATCGTCCACCCACTTCTCTACCGAGAATGCCTGGGCGGCCTCGTTGGTAGCAGGGGCGGGCATGGCAGCGACCAGAGAGGTAGAGGCCAGGATGGCCAGAGCAGAGAGAATGAGGCGAGCCATTGCGGTAGGTTAAGTGATAATATGAATGCCTAGCTGAGATTCTTGAATGCTTCTGTGGGTGGTGGAGTGTAGTGCGGTGAAGATCCGGGTCCTGGAGCGTAGCCCATCGCTTCTTTATATACCCAACTCTGAAGATATCTAAGCCGTATATCTTTCAAGTTTTGGCCTTGTAGGGTTCATCTGGCGCAGCAGCTGGACCCTCTGTCCCAGAAGAGCAAGATCGTGCGCTGGACGGCCAACGGCCTTTTTTTAAATTGACCCAGGGGACTGCGCTGACGTTACGCATGGCCGAGCATCCGTGTCTTAATCCCGACCTGCCGCGATTGAGTTATGAACCCGCATGCAATGGGGCTGAATCGAAATGCCCCCATTTTGGTAATTGTGCAGCCCTGTGCTGCGCCCCCTTGTTTCGAGCATATGAGAAAGGACTGACTTGAACATGAAGAGTTGAGTTACAAAACAACCACTTTATTGGTTCCGACGTGGTCTGGCTTACCCAGTTGAACCAGTTCGTACACTTGAGCGCAATGGAAGAGACATCCTGAAAAAAGTACGGGTATGAGGGGACCATCAGATCCGCCCAGCACAACCAGACACGTAGAACCAAGTTCAACCAACTCCTCCCGAAGCCAAGATCCCAGCCCCTAGAACCGTCTCGTGTTGTGGCGGGACTAGTCTAAGAATAGCAGAGGTCGATGAGCTCATCCCCCTTTCTGACGGAAATAATCGATCCACCGAAGCCAATCGACATATTCCACGCCTTCAGCTCACATGTAGGTACCGTTGCTTAATTGGATTGTATTGGGTGCTAAGACGAGCCAGCTTATCTAAGCCCTAAGTACATTCCCTACTATTTTGAATACTTCTTCCAATCACATCTCGCCCCTTGCCGTACAGCTTACTACGGAGAATTGAGTGGATTCACCCTCAGGACCACTTATTGTATCCCTGCTAGCTCCTTTTTCCGTCTTGTCAGTCTGCCCTCCCCTCCAGACTCGTACATACTATGGGTAATATACCCGCACTTGGCAACCCAAAGTCCCATCGGACCGCAGGATTTAACCGTAACGGGGGGCTAAATCCACGTCAGCACCGTAGGGCTATCGTACATGTGGTGTAATTAAGCCCTTTTTGAAGTGACTGTTAGCAAGCGCGGTCGCATCTTGATGAGTCTTTGAAATTCTCGAAAGGTCAGGTAAGGGGCACGTTA
Organism: Fusarium setosum; assembly: GCA_013623625.1. Taxonomy (NCBI): domain Eukaryota; kingdom Fungi; phylum Ascomycota; class Sordariomycetes; order Hypocreales; family Nectriaceae; genus Fusarium; species Fusarium setosum. The sequence continues at coordinate 3,223 of JABFFE010000757.1, read as the reverse complement.
CCAGTGCACACTGGATAGGGCGCCGTCACCAGCTGAAATAGAGCCAGGGTACCGACGAGAGAGAGAGGCATGGCCACGTCTAATAAAGGCAGGGTTGGTTGTGGGCTTCCCTGGCCCTTGGGCAGATGTCAGATGTTATGGTCTGTATCATATCCCGATCAATATTCCAGTCCATGGCGACCAAACCGTGCCCGATTGAAAGTCCAAGTCTATGTGGCGATCAAGTCTGAGTTCGTCTTGGCGTATCACCGCCAGAAAGCAGACATGGCTGAAAAGGAACCATAGCTCTGGTCTCAATATGTCGTGCCTCAAACTGCCCAGGCGTGATAAACCCAGGAAGGGGGAGAAACAAGTTCCGGCAGCGTGAAAACATTGATTTACGCTCCAAGAAAATCCTGGAAACAACAATGTACGAGGTGCTGATGTCGAATTTGCGGAGCATGGTTGCTGTGTAGGCCGTGAAGGGGCCTCCTGCACGAGGAGTTCATATTTAGGCCATGGCTCGCTGATCGAGTACCTATGCTAACTGCGATACTGTCCAAATGTGACCATATTACTTACAATGCCCAGAAACATATTCGGCTTCGCTGCATTACGCAATGCCGCTATATTGATTGCTATTACCTCGTGGTCTCGTACGTCAGCTTCATCGTGGATCCGTTCCGCATTCGGCTTGATGGGTTGAACTCTCCTTCATCTATGAGCTTCTGGTAGTGGTAATTAATCACCATCGCAGATGTGCCGACTCGAAGGATTCGGAGGGATTCTGATTAGCGAAGCAGGCGGAACAACTAGGTTAGAAGGACCCGAGAGCTAGGACATGGGTCTGGTCTCCTCGGCGTCATCGGATGTCGTTGTACCTTGACCGTCACGCGCTTACCTGCCTGTTTTCGGCCCCTGTCTCACGTTTGCTCAAATCAACGGATACCTTGATTATGCGTGGGCTATCTGTTGGAATAGCTTAGCTGAGCATAACCCTATCTACGGAGCAATTCCGCGACGGGGCAGTATAGGCTTGATTCTGCCTGACTCTTAACTTATCAAGTTCCATCTTTAGTAACAATTGGCCCTGATGACCGGATCTCATGGGTTGGGACTTGGGCACCACCACGCACATATCAAACCCTGCGAGCGCAAAGTTTTGGACAATGCCAGGAAAGAAGGAACCGACTTTGAGCCTCGAACTCAACCGTATTCGCCGGGAAATTTGTTGCCTTGGAAGAGGGCTAGGATGCGGATGATGTCTTGGTCTGCGAGGCCAAACTTCCCTCTTTGGGGCCCGGAGGTTGGCGTGGACGCGCGCTTGGGCACTGTTCGTTCATCCCCGTAAGGCTCTTATCCTCTAGGGCTTGGCTGATGGTGCGCTATTTGGAGAGTATGGGGCCAGAATGACATTGTCGCAGTTTTCTCGCGCGTCGTTCTTGCGAAAGATGGCCGGGGAGGGACCCGTGGCCTGCGCAACGACCAACATGCATGGTAGGGAGGGCCGATCAGCAAGGAGGGCCGATCAGCAAATGCTAACATCAGGACTCCAGCTCTGAGACATCTTCTTCACAGCCAGCCGACAACTCTCGGAGTGGCCGAAGGGATCTTGCCGGATGCCATAGCACTGTTGTTGTTGTGGAGGGCAGTCCTGGAGGCCAATATTGAAATGGGCGACGCCCTTCGAGTGCCTGAGACGTATGGACTCGCCAAGGTATCGAAGGTCTTCACTATCAAGTCTCTGGAGATCGTCGACACAGAACAACGCCTATCTTGAGTACTGTACCTATTCCATAGGTGGGCCAGGAGATGGCGGAGCGGGCTTTCGAGTACATTGCTTCGTAGCTCCGGAAGGCGCCAGAACCGACGCTTCGCCTGATGTGGCCAGAATCTCTGTAGCTCACTCTCCGGCACAGGTTATTAGGTCATTGATCCTCGAGTACTGCGAAGCGCATTTAGTCGGCAAACGTGTTAGCTTAAGCGCGAGATTAGGAATAATAAAGCTAGCTATTGCTCACTACTTATAATAAGAAGTACCACGCTAATTAACACTACACGATTCTACTTTACTGCTTTATGCTTATTATATCTTATATATATTCGTGCCTGTCCTTCTAGTTGTCCCCCAACTCACGTCGAGTCTGTGTCATCTGCAGACGTGGATGAGCTTCCCTTGTAGTTCCGGAAAGACTGAAAGAGCTTCTGCTGCAACATTGGCATCATGTCAATGATCTTTCTCCCATCCATCTCGCTCAGTCCTAGCTCTCGGCTGATTGTGGCTTGCAGCTCTGTCTGTACATGGGATGGAATTCCTCTGTTAATAAACTTGTTATGTGTGCACTTGAGAATAAGAGGCGAGACCAACAGTGTGGCAAGGCCCACGACAACACTGATGCTGGATTTGAGGGGGAAAGGAACGATCAGACGGGTTGGCAGAATCCCAATTTCCGGTACACCTACTGATTATTCGATAAACTAGGAGCAATACGTGGTTCCGCCCATCAAGTAGTTTTCAGTAACAAATTATATATCGTGTTCTTTTGCTATTGTGTTTCCTCTGATCTGTCTAAGAGTGACGGAGTCATAGTACCAACCAATAATTCGACCGAGGATAATATGTATGGAAGCTGCGGAAAAGGGCGGAGCAATAAGGATCAGGAGGTTTTGCATGACGTAGGGACCTGGAGTCCGGCATCCCTAATCTTCTTTTAAGCTAATGATTCTGCCTATATAGCTGATAGTTCGCCTATATCAAGCTAGGGCTAGTATAGACTTGTTCAAAGACAAAGGTAGAGGTATTTCTGTAGTAACTCACATAATGCGCTGATAACTAGGGCTATGAGACACTACGTCCTACTTCGCAGCATCTGCAGGGTGTGAATAATCAAAGAAATGCTGAAAAGGCAGCAAAAGATGGCAACCCCTAGTGGAGAAGGTTTATATATGTCAAAGGAGTAATATAAGTCTTTCTAATCGGGACTGCATTCTACTATTTCGAAGTTGTTCAATCTCGCTCTTTCTTATGTGTTAATAACTGGCGTCTGCGGTGTTAGGGGTTAAACAGGGACGGTGTTATTATATTATATTATATTTGCGTTTAACGCTAGTAAATCCCTATTAAAGGGCAAAGGGCGCCTATCTAGTCTATTTATATATAAATATCTAATCTTAATATAAGGCTAGGCTAGGATAAGGGGGTAATAAATAAGAGTTATTTAAGGGTTTATAGCCTAGTAGTATT
>JABFFE010000756.1:0-10414 GCA_013623625.1 Fusarium setosum | reverse complement strand
ATAAAGCTATTTAAATATGCTATATAGGCCTATAAAAGGCTTAGTGCTCAGCTAATCAGATAGGTGCCCTATTGTGACACATTTCCTCTTCTGGCAAGCCGAGTCAATAAGTTACGCTCCACAGCCATTATTGACGATTTCGTCCTACCAGCTTCACATCAGGCACCCTCAATCTCGACGATTCGATTCATTCACCGTAACTCTTGTACAACTCCCCTGCATCTCCTCTTCATCTCGCGGAATCGAAGCCATCAAATGTCCCCTCTCTCCTCTTCTTCTCTCCTCCCCGGCCAAGACGAATCATTCTACATCTCACAGCATTGTCTCCTTCGATATCCCTCCTCCCGCCTCACTGCTGTGCGGCTCGCCTGTGACGCCTCGCATCTCTACAGGGCATCTCCACCGTCTCTCTCTCTCTCTTGGTGCTTCTGTGCAACTTGGGCACCGCCCTCTCGCATCTCACAACCCCAGAAACGCCGCGAGAATCCTCATCGTGCCGAGACCCCTTCCTGAAGCACCCATCCCAGTCATGCCCGAGACCAGCAGCGGCCTTCCAATGCCTGATGGCTCACCACAGGACAGAAGGGCCGACCATTCTGTAACCCTGCGCCAGAACAATCCTCCGGCCAGGCACCACCACCCAGAGGCGACTCCACACGGCACGTATCTTAGCTGCTTTGGTGAAGAGGTCGAGGAGCTTGAACGGTACAAGGAAGGTGGCTACCATCCCGTGCACCTTGATGACTATCTTGGTCCGTCCGACCGGTATCGCGTGCTGCACAAGCTTGGCCACGGCGGTTACGGCACGGTGTGGCTCTGCCGCGACACTCAGCAGGACCGCTACGTCGCCGTCAAGGTCATGGTAGCAAGTGTCGAAGAGGTCCCAGAACTGTCTCTGTTGCGGTTGGACCAAAGCATCCCCGGCGCCGAGTTCATCATATCGCCACTAGGTCACTTCACCCTCCATGGCCCCAATGGCACACACCAATGTCTCGTGCTTCCTCTACTTGGGCCCCCTGTGTCGCCGGATCTCTGGGCTCGAATGAGGCAGGACCCGGATGTTATTCTCCACCAGATGGCGCGGCAGGCTGCCCAAGGTCTGAGCTACTTGCACAAGAACCAGATTTGTCACGGAGGTATATACACGGGCTCTCCTTTACTTGCATCGCGAGCTAATGGCGCCGTAGATTTCCGCGCGGCCAACATCCTCGTGAGACTTGCTAATATCGACAATCTTTCCAAAGACAAGCTATTCTCTCTAATCGAGGAGCCAGATGAGATTCCAGTCCGATATGTATTTGGCGGCGACCCCCCTAATTCATCCCCAAAGTACCTTGTCCCCAAAGCCGACATGACAGACCTCGCTGAGTCCGCCTACCTGGCGGACCAGATCACCATCGTCGACTTTGGCGAGTCATTCCACTTTTCGTCGCCCCCAGCAAGGCTTGGAATTCCGCGCCAGTATCTCCCACCCGAGCTTCTTCTTTCTAGTGAGCCGCCAGCTGCAGGCCCAGCCGCTGATCTCTGGGCTCTGGGCTGCACGCTCTTCGAGATCCGGCAGCAGAAGCCTCTCTTCGCCGGCAAGCCGGACGAGATCGTTTGCCAGATGACGCGCGCTCTTGGAAAGCTCCCTGTCGAATTATGGAACAAGTGGGAGGCGCGGAACGACTTCTTCGACGACGATGCCCAGTGGACTCGGGACTCCAGCATATTTTCGCTCGAATGGTGTATCCAGCAACGACGCAGCCTATACCAGCCAGAGCCAGGGACGCGGGGCTATCTGCAGACGCCAGACGCGGAGCGGAAGCTGTTGGCCGATCTCTTGTATCAGCTATTCCAGTTTGACCCGGCCAGGCGACTGACGGCTGAGCAGGTGCTGGAACATGGGTGGCTAACGGTAAAGGATTGATCTTGGGGCGTATTGTGAACTTGGCAGTGTGGGGGTGGCCCGCAATGCGTGACGGTCCAGTCACGAAAGATTTTGCTGCTGCATGATGCTGGATAATGCTGGTTTAGCTGATTTAACGTGGACTAGCTGACTGTACAGCGTCGGCCCTCTATAGCCTCCCACAGGTAGCAACGGTAGCTTGCTCGCTATTGCCACCATGTTCACGGGAACCTGAATAAAGGCATCAAAGACGAACAAAGCAGTTGGGATAAATGCATTGGGTTTAGTGGGTTCGGTTGTCTTTGATGGCTAAGGTCGCAAGAGTTGAGATTCATGTGGACGCTGTATGGCCTGTCTCTCTCGACTGCCAATCATTTTTCCGTCTCAACGCCACAACTGCTCCTAGCCTCCCAGCGACGCATCTCTTTGTTTGAGTCTGTTCCAGCGGTGTGCCGTGTGTCTTTATCGTGCTGATTCTACTGAGTCTAATGCGTCTGTTCTTGTTACCCGAATTCCATCTTGGCATGCTTCCCACGACGGCTACTGGTGGAAGTGGTCTACGTAGTTGAGAACACCAGTGCTTGGTGCAACCTATATTGATAGCCACCTTCAGCCTTCAAGCTCGGCCCCACGGCACCCTATTCATTGTTTTTGAAAAGACGCGCGGTTCCACAAGGGCTGAATACAATCTGGCAGCGGCCCAGGACAGCGCGGTGTATCCCCTTGTCGTCGCCGGCAGGCATCTCCCAAGAAGACTCAGCCAAGACAATGTCCTTGAAGCCCTTCCCCTTTGTCCAGGACATCATAGCCCAGATTCCCTCTCTCGCGACGCCGATTTCGAGTCTTCTGGCGAAGAAGTTGGGGTTGATGTTGGGCTGAACGAGAGAATCCGAAGATTTGAGCGGCACATCTCCTGGGTCGCAGATGGGGCGGCGGACAATATTGACGACCAACCTCCGTACCGGCATGCTGAGCATCTACTAGAGTATCAATTCCGTGCTTCGACAGAATTCTTCGGGTCGATACCGCTAGGCCTGGAGTTTGGCGCTCTCAAAAATACCTTGCGAAAGGATGACTTCGTAGGTAGCGTCAAAGCTAGGTTAGATGCCAGACTTGTCAATAACAACGACGCGCGCCCTTGCACTCGCAGCTCACAACGCCGATGATGAGCTTTTCAGAGTAGATGAGGTCCATTCCAGAAGAGGGCATAGCGATCCCGTAGACGTCTTGTGAGTTGCACAAAGACAAATCGGACGGTTGCCTGCTGTATTCGACGGGACCTGGGCGCCTGGGGAAGCGCCAATGGGACGAATAAAGGGTCAAGAAAAAAGGAATGGTCTAGGATATTTCTCGATAGAAAGTTGCTGCGGATGCGCTAGACCATCTTGTTCTGCAGTAGCTCCAAAGTACTATCGGACAGCCGAGATCCAGTTGTCAGTTATTCAAGGGCTTCAGCGTGGGGATCCGGTGCAGTTCCAAAGCCCGATAGCGAGGAGCTAATGGCGATAGTCTCTGCAGCTATGCATCGACTGACGTTCAGAAATTGTTGCTAGTCCTTGGTGCGATGTTGCGGAAGGGGGCGATGATTTCGCCAATCTCCCTACTGTGGCTAGGTGCCAACGACTCAGTTGTGAGGTTTCCATGACGAGTCCAAGACAACAAGTTAGAAGGAAGCTCGATAGCCTAATTGTCATATTGGCTCAACTCGAGGGGGCTGGAAAGGCCCCCAGCTGCCTCCAAAGCAACATTCCGACCCAGCTCCGGCATGAGTGACATATCCTCAGACTCTGGAACCGCCTCAATGCTTGCATCGCCTATGTGTCGCTCAACAGCCGGTTCTATACCTTCGAAGCCGCCATCGTCCGGGCTCGCCTCTATCGTCTCTCCCACAGGTTCGTGCTGCGACTCAACCTAGTTCTAGGGGATTGTCGAGGAGTCTCCCTGCTTACACAATCGTTGAGCGACCCCTGAGACGTCTCGCGTCCAGACCCGGGGTGTCCCCAGGGACAGTGCGGCGTCGAACAACCAGCCTCCAGGCTGCCACAAAGAGAGGAGGGCAATTCCGCGACGAGCAGCAACCCGAGTGATTGTCGCCAAGTTGAAAATATCCACAGACGAGATGCTCTCTGACGAGACAGCACCGCCCCCTTTTCGTAGCCATGGCGGCAGCCAAGCACCGTCCCTCTAAGCAGTATCGAGGCTGGCAATACATTTTCCTCGGCATGTTTCTGTTCACTGAAGACCAGTCTGTCTGTGGACGAGTCATCTTCTGAGCAATAGTCATGGTCTCCTTAAGGAGGGGCGCCCGTTGAACAACTTCGAAAATGACCTGGTGCTGCGCTTCCTCTGGGTACGAGTTGAGAAAGCCAGAGATGTAGGGTGTGAGAGCCGGTCCACGTTCAGGTTCGTCCTCGGTGAGGTTGTACATGAAGTCATGAAACTTTCGGTAGGTCAGTGTAGTTCCATCGAGACGAGGAGAATGAGGGCCTAACAAAGGCTTTGTCGCTCAGGTCAGTTAGTACACGTTCGGGTGCGTCATCCAAAGGCCCAGTGCATGGCGTTGTGCTGGGCGGCCGAGCTGCTTGAGCAGCGGGTGCTGGGGGGTGTGCTCGAAGAGAAACCAGGGCCGTGGAGGCTTGTCCTAGAGAGTGTCGCGGCTACTGGCGTGTTCGTGGCGAAGCTCTCGATGCGGCCAAGTTTGTGGGAGCTTGACGGGAATTGGAGCCGTCCAGGTTGAGCTGGGGGATGGGCGAGCCGTCCGTCGCGCGGGTTCTTGGGAGGATCTATCTGATGTGCGCGACTGCCGGCAGCTTGCCTTCACCATAACAANNCCAAATTCTATCTAATGATGAGGATGAGTCATAACTCAGTTCTGATGCATCGCGAAAGGTTATTTGCCTCTCAGAGGCCCTATGAGCCAGCAGGTCGAGCTCAACAGACACCTTCAGACGGCGATTGGGTAACCCGCCTTGGAACCACCTTCACGCTTACATTGGTATATCTCCCTGTCGCTCTACAACAGCCAATTAGGCGTTCGAGTGTTGCTGTGTTTACGGCAAGCCGTACTCCGCTCCGACTAACCGATGAAGTTCTCCGTAATACTCTCAACCAAAAGAGATTGCTAGATGTCCAGGGTATTTTGAGGGTGCAGAAAGTAAATCGTGGCACGCTCTACCCAATGTTTTTCTCCCAAAATGTCACGCATCAAGCAAGAGCGCACACAGGCTATAATTAATCGCAACAATGCCCTAGGGCGTGGTCGTATCTCGGCTCATACTGTCCGCTGTGAAACGGGGCGCCCAAAGCTTCCTTAGGCATTACTATCAACGCCAAGCCACACTATCATATATTAACTGACTCAAACTAGACGCTGAATCTGTAATAAAACCACTCGGCAAAGAATCCAAGCATACAAGAGGGTCTTTCAGCTCAGCTTACCTATATTAATAAGTTTTTGCTCACTCTTCTATTCTTAATTATCGTGTACCCCTAATTGTCGCGTACCCATGTCTACTTCTCACGTGTATATCTATCTCCGGTCTATTTCTACATATCTATACTCTGGCGACTTATCTTTGCCGTTTCGATCGACGGTCTGCGCGCGCGTTACTAACGCGTGTAAACGCGAACTTTAGCTTTCTTACATTATCGTATCCAATGACCGCCTGGATGAGATCACGTCTTAGCCGGGAGGCCATTCATTAGTAGATCGCGCATACGAGAACTCATCCAACTTACCGAAGTACTTGAAGCGTGCTAACAGGCTATTTACTAACCCCTTGATTGACTTTCTATGATGAACAAAACTCAATAGCTAACAGCTGATGACTGGCCTCAGCAACAAACGCTCCCATCCGCCTCACTCGTCAAGACCACTCGTCAGTACCCAAGGCTCCTTAATACTTCAGGCCGCCCACAAGGCCGTTCCCAGTGAGGATTAAACTCATCTTCCTGTACACCTATACCGAAATCGACGCGGCTGCTTGGTATAAAGGGTGTAGGTCCAGATCCGTATACATAGTCTTGCACCTCCTTGTCAAGACGAATGTACCGCCCAACTTGGCCTTGATTAACCACAATTAACACGCAGATCTTGACTATCTCATCGACAGGCCGATTCCTCCAACCAAGCTTATCACGGATGTCGCTCATGAGGCCCGAGTAGTTGCCTTGCTGTTCAATAAAGGCGAGGAAACTGAGCTCAACTGACCGTAATGTAGATGGAAGCCTTGCGAGAAACGAGACAAGATCATCTTGGGCCACCTGCATGCAGGATAACCCAAAATGCGTGAGCCTTGTCCAATGGTCGATAAGGAACACACTGAATAGCGAAACGAACTCGTCCATGCTGCCTCCTCGATGGGGGCCCCATTCGCAGTAGTCTATTTGCAGGCGAACATGCTCCAAATCGGGAGCCCCGGAGAGGGCCTTGTACAAATCTTGGTTGCGATACGTGTCCCAACCGTCAGCCCCCTCGTCCATCAGGTATCCTACAAGTAGGGAAAGGTCGACACGCCGGAACCCAGGGCGCTTGAGGAGGGTGCAGAGGTTATGATACTCTTCACTTGGTGGATGAAAAGAAAAGTGGTTGATGCCCGTCGTGATCCTGTGGTTGTTAAAGACCAACTCCGAGACACGGTGGTGTTGCTCTTCTCCTAGGATGCGCATGACAATGCGAAACCCATGCCATTGGTTCTTTTCCTCCTCGCTGGCGTCATCACCATCCCACGGATCCGCGATCTCTCGATCGAGGCTATTATCCGAGGCCGGCCAGCCTCGCGGGATGGGGTAGAGAAAACCACGAGGCAAGTTTCGAATCATGGGCGTCTTGTACAGAGGCTCAAATAGAAAGCCGTGGGCCGCTGGTGTGACGGTGACCCTTTTCAGACGAGGGAAACGCTGCAGAGCGTACCGGAAGGCATCCTCGTCAGCACGTGTCTTCAATATGCCCTGTTGTTGTTGCACGAGGACTTGGTAGTGCTTGAGTGATTCCCGGAAAGACATGGTGTTGTCTAGCTCTTCTTGTCTTGCAATAGTGTCGGGTCCTTTGGCGCGCTTCATGCGTGCTTTGAGATGGTTAATGCTGATTTTGCAAAGCCGGACGAACCACCCGGACATGGGTTCTTGCCCATCTTCTTCTTCGTCGTTCTCCTCCTCATCTTCGTTCGAGGCCCAACCGTGAGGATCCTCCCCTGCGTCGCTTTGGATGGGTTTTAAAGTGGTATCATCCCAGATGATCTCCTCTACACTGTATCTGAATGTGTCGTGGTCCGCAATGCCGTGAAGAACATCGAGGATGTGCAGACTGGGGGAGATAAAGACACGGCGCAGACGCAGCTGAGATTTGTCGGCAAGAAAGCGGCAGGTGAGGCGGAGATTTTTGATGGTACTGTTTAGAAGCAGATGGCAGATGGAGCCGACCAACTCGTTGGGCAGGCGGAGAAATGGAGCTGGAGCCAGAGCCAGGGCCGGACTACTAGCTTCCGTCATGATGGATGATGATGGCTGGTGTGTGATGGCAGGAGAGGAGTGGGAGATGCTTACTTGAGCGATCGATGGCGGCGCGATGAGGGATAATAAAGGGAAGAGGAGAGGTTGGATGATCGCAGTGTGGATTCAGTAAGAGACTGTGTACGTCATGCCAAGTGCCCATGTGTGGAATCTGGATATCTAATTGTCAAGGGCTTAGTGTAGACCAACTCGCAAGGATCAATGTCCCACGCTAATCTGCCGCGAACCTTGATTCCTTCTGCTGCTTGGGCCATCAGGACCTTAATTGATGTTTCTGATTCCACGACTGGCGTGTCCATGCCATTATCATTGAAAGTGAGTGGCGCAATCACCGTGGACTTTCAGCTACAGGACGAACGCAAACAACATCTTGGAGCTGGTTAGACTGATTCTGAAAACTGTTTGACTGATAAAAGAAAGAGTTGTTACAAATAACATCAGACAGACACAACTACTCATCACATCTCCTGTCAGCTCATCAAGATGCACTAACACAGACATAAGTGTCCAGCTCAAGAGCAGAGCAGTCGCTCTTGACGGCAGGATTCCACCAATAAAAGGTTTGCAGCTTAATCTCGGCATCCTGGAAATATTAAGCATACCTACCTACCCATTACTTTGAGTCAAAAGTGATTAGATATTTCTACGTCTGCACGGTCCAAACAATTGGTAAAACTCAGGGTACTTGTTCTTTAAGCGCTAGATGAGGCTGCGTCTTAGGTACGGATATAGCAATGGTGCGCATATTTATGCGACTGGTAAGGGAGTCCTTATCACCAAGTGGATAGAAATTGAGAATAAGGTCAGCAACGGCCGACGACTGGCCGTTTACAGCAAAATCCGCAAAAGGCAAGTTGTAGAAAATAGTGCAACATCACTTCACTTGGATGGAAGACTCTTAATACCAGTTCATCCTCTGGAGGCTTGGAGGTTTAAATGAATGTATTCACGTGCAGGCTTAACCCAGTTGAGACAAGTGATGGCTAACTAGACGCTAACGGGCTTCCCGAACGGCTCCGTTGCTGAACTAAGTATGCTAGATTAAGCCTAGCGTTCCGTCTCCAATGTGGCGGCTTCAACCTCCCACCCTTCCACCCTCTCATCCTTAAACAAACATCACCACTCTTGATTACGCCTCATTCGGATCAAGACTAAGAGTTGTTAGCTTCATGACTATACCTGGCTTCATAGGCAACTTACACATAGCGCCAGTTGATGTATGAAATATCTCCCTCGTTGTGGCAGCCAGTGTATTCCTTGGTGAAGCCGTCGATAGCTTCGGCTCTACCGATGCTGCGAAGACTGCCCGAAATATTGTCAAGCACAAAGTGAAGCATCTTGTCATCAACCTGGTAGTCAAATACATGCTCTCCAGGGCTCAAAGGGCTATCGGTCTCGAACTGGTAGGCAGCCGATTGAATTGCAACAAATGTTGCCGTATGGTCGTTAGGAAAAGGGGCGCCGTAGGTGTAGCACTTTCCCAAGACAACGGGGACCAGCGCCATGAGGCTTGGCAGGGCGACTCTGAAAAGCATCTTGATAGGCTTTGATTGAGGAATACAAAAGATACAAATGAGTGCCTGGCAAGGATTGGCGATGAATGGATTGCGGAGCGAAGAACTGGCAAGGGATTGTTGCTGACAATGGAATCAGATTGAGAATAAGGAATTGACGCACTTTATAGTTTGTAAATACATCTGAATGCTTCAGGCTGTGCCTAAGAGCCGGATAGATCACCCTCTGACCTACTGGCTTGACGTTTGGAGCGGAGTCATAATGCCACCCGGAAGCCAGCCACGTCGATTGTACGAGTTTCCTGAAACGGATTCGAGGCAGTCTTTTGAGTCCGATACTCTGTTGGAAGCATCCATAAGGCCCATCAACGGCCTTGCCGCATTGTGATCGTCCCAGCAGGCAACATAACACCGTAGCCACCCGACAAATTGGCACGGATCCAGAGGCCTATAAAACGTAGAGGGACGAGTGATAGCTATTGGCTGTGACGTTGTCCAACAGAAGATAACAATGATTGATTAATAATTGTGGACAGCGGTGTAGGTTGCAATTATACTCACAACTTCACTCGTATCTCGTAAAGCCTCAACTGAGCCCCGAAGGATTCCTAGGCTAAGAAAGACGATTAGGAAAACTACGTCGCGAAATGGCGGGGCGGAACCTCTGCCTGAAATGGAAAGAACAAATGACCGAGAAATGCATAAACTAAAAAGATGATCATTTCCTATATCGCCTCCAAGTCCGTGTTGGTCTTGTTGAACCAGGCGAAGGGGATGAACTCTGTCGGCCAAATGGACCGGTTGATCCATGCGGTGAAGGCAGATATAGGTCCTAGTGCAGCCATCACCGACCTTGATCAATTCAGGCCGTTTGTTGGACAGGTTAAATTAGATGGGAGAATGGGTATTCTTCAAAGTAGGTATAAAGATGACGCCGAATTCCGCATACTAGACCCTTCACATTTCTCAGGCATTCGCGCCACTTGCAACATATCAATTGAACTTCAAGCTACCATAGCATCTCATTCTTCAATATGAAAGCCTCCGTTGTATCCTCAGTCTTGATCGGCTTCGCCAACGCCGTGACAATCACGAACCATCAGCAAACTGGCTGCACTGGCAACTCTCTCACGTCAGTATCCGCTGTTGCTTTGGCTTGATAAACTAGTCTTCACTAGACCACTGACTTTGATAACGTATAGTCGCACTAATCTTTTCGCCGGCGAATGCTGTGGTAATCTGATGGGTCTAGCCATGTCTGTCCTTTTCGAAGCTCTCCCGCCAACGGGCATTGGAATGCTTCATCAGAAGGTACCTGGCAACGGCAATGCTTGCGCCGGTAGAGTCTTTAGATCAGGTACCGGAGGCTGCATCAGCAACAATGGAGTGGTTCCTACCACTGGTAGTACCAGGGCATTGGTATGATAACTCCACCACCCTCAGAGGGATCAGAGGAAACACATCAGCAAAAGAACACGGTATCTACACAATATAGGCATTT